>WSYH01001816.1:0-51935 GCA_036426205.1 Ascaphus truei
TATATATACTGTATATATATCTCTCTCTCTTTCTCTCTGTCTCTCTGTATATATATATACAGTATATATATAGTTGCATGATGAAGCCACAGTACAAATTCATGGGTGAATGGTGTGTATCGTGCCTGTGTGGCTTAACCCCTTAATTACCTTTGCGGTTATTGGGCCCCCGTGCCCCCCGAGATACAGGCCCCTTTAGGGGGTGCCGGTATCCCTCTGCTCTGCTTGGTTTACAGGCCGCGATCACGTGATCGGGGCTTTTAACGCAGAGGGATACCGGCACCCCCTAAAGGGGCCTGTATCTCGGGGGGCACGGGGTCCCCCGACCTGAAACCAGTGCGGTTCAGCTCCAGAGACCCCCTGCACATCTACACTATAAATAAAAATGTATTTCAAATGTATTTATTTGTATTTATTTATTTATTTATTTATTGCGGGGATGCTGTGTGTGATTATTTTTTATTGTGTTTAGCTGGGGTGGGTGACGGGGTTTATAAATGTGAGTTTATAAATAAAATAAAGAATATTATTTCTAGGGGCCTTAGAACAGAAGTTCCCACGCCAATTGCGCGCTCATTGCTCTTTTGTTACAATGTTGCTGGTCTTGCGGGTTTGCAGTCTGGCAGCAAAAAGCAGTTTGTAGTACTGAGTGTGAGATAAAGTAACCAGTTCTTTTATTGCTGAAGTCGCCACCAAAAACTTTTATTTACAAATACAGTACAAAAACCGTGCAACACACAACAACATTCAGTATCCTTTGTTTAAGTACAGCAGGTACTATAGGGTAAAACATGTACTGTACAGTACAGCACAATATTACAGTATGGTCTCACTGAAAGTCCTCCCCATTTTCCAGCCATGGCCGATGCCTTGCATGGCGCAAAACGCCATTAATGCAGTCTCTAACGCCTCTCATTACTGGATCTGTAACAGGGTAATAGCGCTGCATTTCTTCCACAATCTTTTTCCTTAAATTGGCAGGAAGGGCCTTTTTTTGGCGATTCCCATCATAGTTCACTTTGAACACCCACTCGCAGTACAATGTGTAGGGAACATGGTGTTTAAATATGATCAAGGCATACTTGTGTGGTATACCAGCACTCCTCACCCTATACTTCTCCCTCAGCGCCGGTGGCAGATCGCACAGGGAGATGTCGGGCACTGTTTCTATGCGAGCGGGTGTAGGAGGTCTTTTGGGAGCGGGTGTACTTGAGGCGATGGGCAATGGTAGGGTGTCTGGGAGGAAGCTTTCCTCCGGTAGTGGTCGCCGGGTTGTCTCCTGGCGTGGTCTTGACGGGGTTGTCATGTCCTCCTCAATAGCATAGTACACTGTATCTTCTGGTGGAGGGGGTGTGCTTGGTGATGGAAGGGGGTCGAAGGTACCATGCATCACATCCATGTCACCCCCCTGCTCCAGCGTCGGGGAAACAGGGGCATTAACACCGAGCAAATAATGTATGCCCGCTATGTCTGCCTCTATCTTGTCCATCCGTTGATCCATACGTTGCTCCATATGTAGCATCCGTTGATCCAGCCGCTGCTCCATTTGTAGCATCCGTTGCTCCATATGTAGCACCGACTCCAGAAGCAGATCTAGCTTTGCCAGCACACTAGAATTCCCGGGGAGATCCACACTTAGCCCATTCAGGATCCGGTCTAACGAGCTGCTTGTGCATGGCATCTGGAGATCTGGGGGGATGGGTGCAACGGAGGATGAGATGGGGGTTCCCTGGAGAAATGCGGCATCGATGGAGAGTGGAAGAGGTGACCTGGGGATGCCCGGTACAGGAGAAGCTGCAGCGTGGTGGAAGAGGGATGGAGAAGGTGACCGCTGGATTTCCGGGAGAGAAGCAGAGTCGTCCAAGAGCAAAGGAGACAGTGACCCGTTGATTTCAGAGGCAGCAGCATCTTCAGATGGAACCGGAGAAGATGGGGGTGGAGAAGCCGGGCTGAAGATTTCCGGGACAGCTACAGCAGAGTCGTCGAAGCTTATGGGAAGTGGTCTGCGGATTCGGTGAGTTGGCTGCCATTCGTCTTGCGTACCGAGCACAGTACCGTATTTCTTCTTCACATAATAAGGCTGACGTGTTTTAAAAGCCTTAGCCTTTGGGGTCAGCAGAAGGTTTTCTTTGTTGGCCTTAGCCTGTCGCTTTGCCTTTGGCTTGGAAACGGTAACTGCCTTTCTCTTTTTCAGTGTGGCAGGCACAGCAGAGGTGAGATGATTCTTTCGTCCATAGAACCGGGGCTGCTCCATGTAAGCGGGAGGCACAATGCAGTATCTGGACAATGGCTCAGATAAAGATCAGCAAGTGGTGGGCTATGCAACGTGTACAACCTTTTATGCATGGTGGCCAGGTACAGGTGTTGAAAGTGGGTGGTCTGTTATGTGAGTCATTAACATATAAATACACCATCCATTTTGTGGATTCACTGCACATTGAATACACATCGACTAAACATCGAATACACATTCTTGTGTTTGTATTTCTTTCTACAGTACTCGCAGCAATGCCTGTTAAGAAGATTTCAAAGGATCTCAGCATGAGAATGAAGGAGATGTACACGAGCGGAAAACGAATTGCAGATATCCAGCGCTGGTTAACTGCTTCTGGCCTCGTTGTGCCATCAAGCACCGTGTGCTATCATGCACAAGGAAAAAACAGAGACCGCAAAAAGGCACCAAAGATAACAAATGCGTAAGTATACTGTATTTATAAAACTTAACCAAACAAAATATAGAAAACTGTAGTGTACATCTACAGTATACCGTATTTATATAGTATATTTATTATATTACAACAGTATATACTGTAGTGTACTGTATGTGTGGTCAATTTATATTTTTTGTGCAGCAGTATACACTTTTGGTATATTGCAATTCATCTTACAACGGAATATACAGTATATGATGTGTATTTATTATGATATAACAACAGTATACCGTATTTATATAGTATATTTATTATATTACAACAGTATATACTGTAGTGTACTGTATGTGTGGTCAATTTATATTTTTTGTGCAGCAGTATACACTTTTGGTATATTGCAATTCATCTTACAACGGAATATACAGTATATGATGTGTATTTATTATGATATAACAACAGTATATTTATATAGTATATTTATATTACAACAGTACTGTAAACTGTATATTTTGTCTATTTATATTTATAGTACAGCAGTATACATTTTTTGTATATTTATATTTACTGTATATTACAACATTACATGTACAGTATACAGTATACATTTTATATTGCTGCATATTAATAACACAATATAATTTCTTTGCATTGTAGGGAGACTACTCTTCTGGTGGACAGAATAAGTGAGGAGAATGATGAGAGGAGCGCATTATGGGTTAAAAACACTCTTCAGGAAAACCACAATCTGACTGTATCCGAGAGCAGCATAAAGAAGATGAGACGCAGAATTGGATGGAAATATGGACGTGTGAGGTTAGTAGTGGACAGTACAGGAGGTACTGTACTGTAAAGTAAAAGTGTTGTTTTGCAAACTGTACTGCGCTGTGACGCTAACATTTTTTATTCATTGTCATTACAGAGCGTACCCCATGATACGGGACGCAAACAAAATCAAAAGAGTGCTCCAGGCCCAGGCATGGATCGACAGCGGTGAGACTTTCCAGGATTGCATCTTCACTGATGAGTCTACTGTGTCGCTGGAGAGATTTGCAAGATTTGCGTTCCACAAAAAAGGCCGCATAACTTTGAAGCCACGGCCAAAACACCCTGTGAAGCTGCATGTGTGGGGTGCCATCTCTAGGCGTGGACCGGGATGCATTGTCGTCTTTGAAGGTACAATTTCTCAAATATAATGCCGCCTAATGCACTGTACTTGACTAGTGTTGCCTTACCGTATGCACTGTACTGTACTATTGAGCACTTTTCTTTTCTTGCTATAGGAATCATGAATAAAGATTTCTTCCAAGACAACATTGTGCCCGTGATAGTGCGATACATCACACAAGACTTTCCCAATGGTCATCGCTTTTACCAGGACAATGATCCCAAGTACACCGCGTCGACGGCGCATATCCTTGAGCGCGGCATCAACTGGGTGAAGACGCCAGCGGAGTAAGTGCAGTAGACCGTGTCCCATTTATATGTTCCCCACTGTTTTTACTGTGTACTGTATCTCTTAAACTAATTGTCCTTTCTTTCCAATCACAGATCGCCAGACTTCAATCCGATCGAAATGGTCTGGCATCAGCTGAAGGACCACATCCGTAAAGTGGCGAAACCCTCCAAGAAGGACGAGTTGTATACAGCCATAATGAGTTTTTGGAACGATGTACTCACCGTGGAACGATGCAATAAATATATAGACCATATTGCCACTGTGTTGCCCATTGTCATCACGCGCAATGGGCAAGCATCAGGAAAGTAGTACAGTGCTGTAGTATTGTACAGTAAGTACAGTATGATACAGGTAGTATGGCACAGATTTTTTCTTTCCCAATAGTCAGAGTATACAGTAGTTCCAGTATACAGTACAGTAGACTAGTTTGACAGTACTACAGTAACTGCCTACTAACTGCTCCATTTTTTTCTTTCCAGAGAAAGCTGCACCAGCCACCTACTGTACAGTAGTTCTACCATAATACAGTACGCACATACAGTACAGTACAGTAACTGAACAAAGTTTTGTTTTCTTGTCGTTCCAGGAAAAAGGGTGCCCAAGGGGGAGGGGGGGCCTTGTGTTCGTCAAATCTGCTTGTGCAGTCAAATGTACAGTATATAAACAGCAGTAATGATGTACACAAAACCTCTCCTCTCTCAATGAACTACTGTACTATTATTTCACATTACTGTATATTGTACGATTATTTCACATTACTGTATATTTATCCTGTATATTTTCAGTAATTTAGAAGCAGTGGCTGTTCTGAACAGAACAGTTACTGTAAGCAAACGGATGCACATCAGATTTACATTTCAAATTCGAGAGGGGATTTTTCCAAAGCAGGCAGGCCTCCCTCTAAGGAAGGTGGATGGTGGGATGATACAGTACTCTGGCTGGCCTCCTGCTGAATCTTGTTACCTTAGCCAGCCCAGGGCCAGATTAACAAAACAATGGCTTGGATTGGATTAGCCAGACGATTGATGCTTGGCCAGGGAGGGATTAAAAACTCTAAGGGAGGGGGTGGGTGGTGTAGCTGTAGGATTGTACTGGAGGGGGTGGGTGGTGTAGCGGTAGGATTGTACTGTGTCAGTATTTCCAACGGCAGGTCACCCTAATAATTGCATGAATAAACCCCCAAAGACAAGGCCCAAATATAGTACAGTATACTGTATACTGCATACTGTATACAGTACAGAGCTGTATACTGTATTATAAATAAATAATTACATACTGGTAAAGTATGTAATTATTGTGTGTTTGTGTTTTGAATTGCTGTTAACTTGAAATGTTTCACCATTGTATTGTACTGTATTTGTAAATAAAAGTTATTTTGTGGCGACTTCAGCAATAAAAGAACTGTTAATTTATTCTCACATAAAGTACGTGAATACGACCGCAACAACCATTGTACAGTAAATGGGTGCATAGATGGAACGACAGGTGCAAAGGGGTATAAATGTAACTGTATTTATCCAGTATTGATCAAAGAGAGTTGATCAGAAGGATTCCCCTTATAAAGTATACAGCACTCTATTGTCATCAAAGTACAGTATACTGTAGTATAAAGGTAGACAACACATGGTCTTGCAGTACTTACTGTATTACTAAAATCGTCAGGTTGACCAGAATCACTGCGGATATCGGGAATCATCACTAAATAATACAAATTTGTATTCTATTCCATACAGTACTGTAGACAATGTATATAACGAGGGACCACTCACTTACTGTGGACTACCAACAACTCTCTTTGATCAACACTGATAAATACAGTAATTTATCTCACCACTCAGTACTACAAAACTGCTTTTTGCTTGCAATAACAAACAAACAAAAGGGAAGCTACTATATCGTATGGTTAGGATCAGGCCCAGCAGCCACTTTATGTTGAAAACCACAAGAAAATGAGCATAAATTTGCATGAATTAAAAACAAAAATATTAAATAAATAGCAAAAGTCTCTGACGAGAGAAATTGTCCAGGTGGGGGATACAGTGTTAATGCCCTGTCTGATAGGACAGACCGGGCAAAGAATGCGGTGAGAGGTGAATATCCAGAATGGTAGTGGGATGGAAAGCGCTACAAACTGGAGGTATTGAAGTGTGTAGAAATGGGAAGTGCCGTAGGCATCAAATGTGGAAAGAGGCTCACCCAGACTTCATACACTTTGCGCTTTGTTTCTTGCAGACTGGCAAAGCGCAAGACCAGCAACATGTAAAAAAAGAGGCAAAAAAAGACAATGAGCGCGAATTGGCTGGGGAAACTTCTGTTCAGGGCCCCTAGAAATAATATTCTTTATTTTTATTTATAAACTCACATATATATAAAGTATATATTTATTTTCCGTGTATTAATTAGGATTTTGGGTAGATTAGGAGCGTTGTGGGTGTCGTGAGGGGGCCTGGGGGGGGCGGGGGGGGGGGGGGGGGGGGGGGTGTGGTGGGGGTGGGGGGGGTGGGTGGGGGGGTGGGGGGGGGGGGGGGGGGTGGGGGGGGGGGGGAGGGGGGGGGTGGGGGGGCCAGGGAGAGGACTGGAACGAAGAGATGATGTGGGTGAAAAATACGAACACAATCACGACAAGAGGCACGCAGATCCGAAAAACCCCCCCCCCCCCCCCCCCCCCCCCCCCCCCCCCCCCCCCCCCCCCCCCAAACCAAAAACAAAAAACCCACAAACCAAACCAACCCAAACAACACCCATGGCACAAGGATGGGGGGGGGGGGTTTCGGGGGGGGGTTGGGTTGGTGGGGGGGGTGAATGGGTGGGGTATGGTGGGGTAACGGTTTACAGTATGTGGGTTGAGGGGGTGAGGGTGCGTTAGGACCCCACAGTACATTATGCAATTGTGCCCCCCCATCCCACATTTTAATTTACATTCTGTCCAAGCTGCACGGACATCAATTTCAGGGGGGAGGAGGTTTACAAGAAGGGTAAGGGTTTACCTAATGCAGTCAGGTTAGGCTTTAGGCCTTTATATTCCTTCTCTTCCCTTCATTGAAATTTGTTTAACACAAAACTAGGGGGGGAAAGGGGCTTCTAGGGCTTTACCTTTATCTCTCTCTCCCTTCATTGTAATCTGTTTAACAGAAACATTAGGGGGGAGGGGGCTTTAAACAATGCTGTGTATAATGTATAAGGTTTTTTTACAATTAGATAGATGTAATCCTTGGTTTTGTAAGGGTTAGTTTGGTTTTAAATTGTCTTTTCTGGTTGGTACTTACAGTATATATTGATTTTGGTTTACTTGATTGGTTAAAATACTGTAGTTGACTTGTTTGGAAGTGTTTGTATTTACTGGTAGAGTAGCTTGCAATTATATTGTTAACATTCATTTGCAGAATGTACAGTACTGTATATGTGCATAGATTTAATGCTATGCATCATTTACAGTATACAATGTAAATGCAATGTACTGTGTGGATTGTAATGTTATGTTTTATATTGTAAAATAAGTTAGGATTATTAAATGGATTATTATTATTGTCTGTATAGAGAAGCGTTATCTGTAGGACAGTATGATTTTGATAACCATTCTACATGTATTTGTACTATTGGTTCATCATGTGTGTATATATACTGTATACTGTATATATATATATATATATATATATATATATATATATATATATATATACTGTATATATGTATACAGTATGTATATACATGTATATAACTATGCTACCCAGCACTTATGCAAACTATTTTTCTGGACTGTGACCTTTCATTTATTTTTTCACTAGGGACACTGATAACAAACACTACTGTAGGTTATTCAATAGGCGTTCATTAGGTATTTTCCTATATACTGTATGCTATTCATTAACTTCATTGCTCTACACATCTAGGGATTTCATTCCACCTTACCACCTTTCCTACACATGATTTGTGCTGTAGGCATTGGTTATATTACTGTATGCTAATGCAGATGTGTGATGCTTTGAGACTGTCATTTATACTTTGACAAGTCTACCTTTTGGTGTGTAGTGTGCATTATCCTTAGCGTTGTATAGGTGCCTTTGAACCCAGTAACCTATTGTGATTCACTTTGATTCTCCCTAGTGTTTTTTGAGTCACTATCCTTTTCATGTTTAGGGTTGACAGTGTGTGTCGTTCCCTAGTGCTGTTCATTAGTGTTTAAGGGTCCATGCCTCTTTTTTAAGTGTTTTTAAATCATGTACTGTTTATTCATCCCTTTTTGCACTGTGTCAAATAAATAAACAAATATACTGTATCAATTGCATACCTGAGTGCTCCCATACGGGTTACTTTTTTCTCTTTTCACTCACATACAGTATGTATGTTATATATATATATATATATATATACAGTGTATATATATAGAAAGTACTGTATATACTGTACAGTATATATTTATTTCTCTTCATGTATTTATTTATTTATTTATTTAGATTTATTTATTAATTGTGGGGCTGCTGTGCGTGAATTTTTTTTATTGGGGGTGAGGGGGGTGTTTGGCCCTTGGTGTGAGTTTACGACTTGCAGCAGCAGCACAATTAATAAATAAATCTAAATAAATAAATAAATGACAATAAATACATTTGAAATACATTTTAATTGATAGTGTAGATGTGCAGGGGGTCTCCGGAGCTGAAGCGCACAGGTTTCAGGTCTGGGGCCCCCGTGCCCCCTGAGATACAGGCCCCTTTAGGGGGTGCCGGTATCCCTCTGCTCTGCTTGGTTTACAGGCCGCGATCACGTGATCGGGGCCTTTAACGCAGAGCACTCAGCACTCAGAAACACAGGCCAGGCAGATTTAACACACACACACAATAGGGGGAGGTTTTTTTACATAGCTTGCAGGGAAGCTTAACGCACACACACAATAGGGGGATAGGGGGAGGGGGTTTTACATAGATTAGAGAGAAGGCAGGGCGTTTTAAAAGCGAGAATAGGGGGAGGGGGTTTTACATAGATCAGAGAGAAGGCAGGGAGTTTTAACACAGACGTGAAAAATATGTATTGAATGTATTAATTGTTTATTATGCCTTAACCCCTTCATTTCCTTAGCGGCTATCCGCTATGGTAATGACGCAGCATTTTCCGTATTTTTAATAATATTGATCAGGAGCAGGGGGGGGGGTTCCCTGAGCATTAATTTCTGGCTCAGGGAACCCCCTGCTCACTGTACAATATTATTAAAATAATGCTTCTTTACCATAGCGCATAGACGCTAAGGTAAAGAACGAGTGTTTATTTATACTGTATATTGTATGTGTTTTATTGATACTGTACATGTGCAGAGGGTCTCCAGAGCAGAAGCGCACAGGTTTCAGGTCTGGGGACCCCGTGCCCCCCGAGATACAGGCCCCTTTAGGGGGTGCCGGTATCCCTCTGCTCTGCTTGGTTTACAGGCCGCGGTCACGTGATCGGGACCTTTAAACGCAGAGGGATACCGGCACCCCCTAAAGGGGCCTGTATCTCGGGGGGCACGGGGTCCCCAGACCTAAAACCAACGCGGTTCAGCTCCGGAGACCCCCTGCACATCTACACTATCAATAAAAATGTATTTCAAATGTATTTATTGTCATTTATTTATTTATTTTTTGGCGGCTGCTGTGTGTACTGTATTTTATTGTTGTGGGTTGCGGGAGGGTGGGTGAATGGGGTATTCGCCCCAACGATGGTTGGGGAGGGCTTGCGGGGGGGGGGTGTAGCGGGAGGGCTTAACCCCTTCATGACCGTAGCGGTATTAACTGCTACGGTCGTGAAGGGGTTAAGTGCACCCGCAAACCCCCCCCCCCGGGGGAGTTTTTTTACATAGCTTGCGGGAAGCTTAACACGCACACACAATAGGGGGATAGGGGGAGGGTTTTACATAGATTAGAGAGAAGAGGCAGGGCGTTTAAAAGCGAAGAAGAATAGGGAGGGGGTTTTACATGATTTATTTATTATTTATGATTTTATTATTAATTGTGGGGTGCTGTGCGTGAATTTTTTTATTGGGGGTGGAGGGGGGTGTTTGGCCTTGGTGTGAGTTTACGACTTGCAGCAGCAGCACAATAATAAATAAAATAAATAAATAAATAAATAAATGACAATAAATACCTTTGAAATACATTTTTATGATAGTGGCCCTTGGTGTGAGTTTAGGACTTGCAGCAGCAGCACAATTAATAAATAAATCTAAATAAATAAATAAATAAATGACAATAAATACATTTGAAATACATTTTTATTGATAGTGTAGATGTGCAGGGGGTCTCCGGAGCTGAAGCGCACAGGTTTCAGGTCTGGGGACCCCGTCCCCCCCCGAGATACAGGCCCCTTTAGGGGGTGCCGGTATCCCTCTGCTCTGCTTGGTTTACAGGCCGCGATCACGTGATCGGGGCCTTTAACGCAGAGCACTCAGCACTCAGAAACACAGGCCAGGCAGATTTAACACACACACACAATTTTTTATTGTGGGTAGAGGGAGGGTGGGTGAATGGGGTATTAGCCCCAACGATGGTTGGGGAGGGCTTGCGGGGGGGGGGGGGGTCAGTGGTACGGGTAGGCCAATCAGAGTGGGAACTTTACCTTATTGACGTCACATCCTTTCTCCCCAAAGCCCCTGGGACACATGGTTTACCCGGCAAATCAGAGTAGGGCATAAGTGCTCCCAAGCTCTATTGGCTACCATACCATGTGAGGGCAGCGGCCTTTTAATGACGTCATCTTAAAGGCCAACTTGAAGCAAAGCCCTATGAGGGGCTGTGTGCTTTTCATTCCATTAAGGACGTCATAATTTTTTTTTTATCGGCCAACAACAAAACCACCATGGTTTTCAGGTCCAATTAGGTTAAGTGAAACTACAGTAAAGAAATGTTTTTATTTAACTTTGTTAATATTTCAAAAAGGTTTTTAACATGTGTATTTTTTTTTTTTGTGGTAGATCATTTCTTGCCACTGTATGGTATGTATGTACGTTTACATATGGATATATGTGTGAGAGAGATATCTACATTACAGTACAGTACAGGGTAAGAAAATGAGTTGTCTTTAAAAGATGGATTGGATCGGTGTTTTTAAACTTTTGTGTATGCTGCACAGTATGCTTTATTGTGAGTTTAAAGTATTTTAAATATTAGAAGATGTATGGACAGTATTCCTTGTATTGTTTGTTGTCGTTTGAGAAGTCAGGGATAGGCTTGGTTTGGAAGTTGTAGTTGTATTTTTGTCGGGGTACATACATTTTTCAAAGGCTTAATTGTCTGTCTAGGCGGTGCATTGTTAATGGTTTTTTGTTGGAGATCTAGTGTGAATTTGTTTAGGGATGTAAAAAATGATGCTGCTAATTGAGTTTTGTTTACTGCGTTGATTAATTTGCAGAATTGTATATAGGCATACAGTGATATTTAGGCATCATTTATATTGGAATGTAAGTGTTAAATGGCTTCAGAGGTTAGTGATGATTTACAGTAATTGAGAGATAAGTAGAATATTAAAGGAAATGTAGATTTTACTGTAGGTGATGTATGGAGAAGAGTTTGCGTGTAGGACAGTGCTTTGATAACCCTTTCTACAATGGCGACACACTTTATTCGAGCTCGGCTAGTCCACGGAATTCGGTATTACCCGGGGGAGGGGATATTGAGGTTTGTGACTGTTTTCTGCCCGAGTGCATTGAGGTATGTTCCAAGCAGGGATTGAAGCATTTATTCCCGCTGGCTGACAATTACTGCACAGTATTAGATATTAACTGCATTACGATTCATGAATTATGCCATCTGGTAGACACGCGAAGCATGCAGGCCTATTAAATCCTAATCATTATCATTTAACAAGATCGCACGCCCTCAGCCAGCATGAACCCAGGCGGGAAGGCAAACGGCAACGGGGATTGTCAAGAGGTGAGGAACGGCGCATTCCAGGTATCTGCCAGGTAATACTGGGTATTGCTCGCATTCAAGTTTTTTATTATGGTTTAGATAAAAAAAAAAAATAAAAAAAAAATAATTAAAAAAAAAAAACAATTATTTTTTTTGTGTTTTGTTTTTTTTAAAAAAAAAAAAAATTAAAAAAAAAAAAAAAGAACCACAACAAAAAAAAAAAAAAAAACAAAGTGTGTCGGTGCAGTACATTTATTGTACGTATATTGGTTTATCATGTTGTTGTGTGTATATTAATGTGTGTATATATATATATACTGTACTGTATACTTATCTCTCTCTCTCTTCTCTTTCTCTCTGTCTCTCTGTATGTATATATACAGTATACAGTTATATATAGGCATGATGAAGCCACGTACAAATTCATGGGTTGAAGGGTGGGGTATCGTGATGTGTGGCTTAACCCCTTAATCCTTTGGCGGTTATTATCCGATAAAGTGTTTAAGGGGTTAATTGATATCTGCATGTATTGTTGCAATGTATTGCTTGTTTTGGCTATGTTTTGTGTGGGCAAGAAAGGAAGGCGGCTGGCATCGGACACTTCGTTGATGAAGGTCAGAGTACTTTATTTATTTGACATATGCTAGTTAATGTTTTAATAATGGGCAATTAATACTATTACCATATCTGGATAATAGTTATTTGCCACATATATTGTACTGTAGGGTTGGGGGGAGGGGAGGTGTATGTATTGAATGTATAGGCCAGGTTTATTTTTTTTTACATTCAGGGTTTGTTCCGTGGTTTTGCGTGGGGCTATGGGACCACCTGTGGATCCTCGGGTATCCTAAGGTATCAGGCTGTTGGTTCCACGGGTGACACATGCGGGGATGATGATGGTGGTCCACTTCTGTGGGGGCACCGCGCGACCCGTAGTCTGCGGGCATGACGATGTGTGGTCCCACTTCTGTGGGGGCACCTCCGAGCCGTAGTGCGGGGATGATTGATGTGTGGTCCCACTTCTGTGGGGGGCACCGCGGACCCGTAGTGAGCACCGTGAGTTCCCCAGACCCCATGGGAACCACCCGAGGCCCGCAGACACCTGTGGGTTTTTGACCGGGGCTCCCAGACATCCTTGGGCCTACCGTGGGGACCCAATTGTGGTCACGGTGACCCAAGGAGACCACTTGGGCGCCATGGTGCTGGCAGGATCCACCAGCAGGCCTCCAGAACCTGTGGAAGTGTGCTGCTGGTAAACTGTAGGTCTCCCAGGTGCCCTGCCAGCCCACCGGGGACTAGCGTGGGGCTGCGTTTATGACCCTGAATGTAAAGAATTAAATCTTTATTTATGGGGGGGGCACAGGGGGTGGGTAATGTATTTAATAAATAGAATGCTGTTTATTGTGGGTCATTGTACTGTTTTTATTGTGGGTACTGGGGTGGGGGTGGGTGTTTCCCAACGGTATGTGGGTAGGCTCCCTTGTGGGTACTGACTGGGTGTTAGGCCTCACGGGTGGGGGGGGGTTAGTGTGGGAGGTATGTAGGCATCCCGAGTGTGGTGGGTGAGGGTGGGTTAACCCTTCATGACTGTAGCGGTTAATAACGCTATGGTATAAGGGGTTAGGGCATTACTTTGAAAGTGTTAATTTTTTTTCTGTTTTTACTGTACAGCAGCGGAGGTTGCCATTGGTAGTGGGTAGTGTATTGAATGTATTTATGTGGTTATTATGCCTTAACCCCTTCATTACCATAGCGGCTATACGCTATGCAATGAAGCCTCATTTCTGAACTTTTAAAATATTGTCCAGGAGCAGGGGGTCCCCTGAGATTAGATTTCTGTCTCAGGGAACCCCTGCTCACTGTACAATATTATAAAAGACAGAAATGCTGCTTCTTTACCATAGCGCATAGCCGCAAGCTAAAGAATGATTTTAATGATGTGTGTGTTTATTCACAGGGTAGAGTGCAGGGGGTCTCGGAGCTGAAGCGCACAGGTTTCAGGTCTGGGGACCCGTGCCCCCGAGATACGGCCCCTTTAGGGAGTGCTGGTATCCCTCTGCTCTGCTGGTTTACAGGCCGCGATCACGTGATGGGGCTAACGCCAGAGGGATACCGGCACCCCTCAAGGGGCCTGTATCTCGGGGGGCACGGGGTCCCCCGACCTGAAACCAGTGCGTTCAGCTCCAGAGACCCCCTGCACATCTACACTATAATAAAAATGTATTTCAAATGTATTATTTATTTGATTTATTTATTTATTATTGCGGGGCATGCTTGTGTGATTATTTTTTATTGTGTTTAGCGGGGTGGTGACGGGGTGTTTATAATGTGAGTTTATAAATAAAAAAGAATATTTTCTAGGGGCCTTAGAACAGAAGTTCCCACGCCAATTGCGCGCTCATTGCTCTTTTGTTACAATGTTGCTGGTCTTGCGGGTTTGCAGTCTGGCAGCAAAAGCGTTTGTACAGTAGTACTGAGTGTGAGAAAATTAACCAGTTCTTTTATTGCTGAAGTCGCCACCAAAAACTTTTATTTACAAATACAGTACAAAAACCGTGCAACCACAACAACATTCAGTATCCTTTGTTTAAGTACAGCAGGTTACTATAGGGTAAAACATGTACTGTACAGTACAGCAAATATTTACAGTATGGTCTCACTGAAAGTCCTCCCATTTTCCAGCCATGGCCGATGCCTTGCATGGCGCCAAAACCCATAATGCAGTCTCTAACGCCTCTCATACAGGATCTGTACAGGGTAATGCGCTGCATTTCTTTCCACAAATCTTTTTCCTTAAATGCAGGAAGGGCCTTTTTTTGGCGATTCCCATCATAGTTCACTTTGAACACCCACTCGCAGTACAATGTGTAGGAACATGGTGTTTAAATATGATCAAGGCATAACTTGTGTGGTATACCAGCACTACCTCACCCCCTATAACTTCCCCTCAGCGCCGGTGGAGATCGCACAGGAGGATGTCGGGCTCTGTTTGTATGCGAGCGGGTGTAGGAGGTCTTTTGGGAGCGGGTGTACTTGAGGCGATGGGCAATGGTAGGGTGTCTGGGAGGAAGCTTACCTCCGGTAGTGTCGCCGGGTTTGTCTCCTGGCGTGGTCTTGACGGGGTTGTCATGTCCTCTCAATAGCATAGTACACTGTATCTTCTGGTGGGGGGGTGTGCTGGTGTGGAAGGGGGGGTCGAGGTACCATGCATCACATCCATGTCACCCCCCTGCTCCCGTCGGGGAAACAGGGGCAGTAACACCGAGCAATATGTATGCCCGCCTGATGCCTCTATCTTGTCCATCCGTTGATCCATACGTTGCTCCATATGTAGCATCCGTTGATCCAGCCGCTGCTCCATTTGTGCATCCGTTGCTCCATATGTAGCACCGACTCCAGAAGCCGATCTAGCTTTGCCAGCACACTAGAAATTCCCGGGGAGATCCACACTTAGCCCATTCAGGATCCGGTCCAACGAGCTGCTTGTGCATGGCATCTGAGATCTTGGGGGATGGGTGCAACGAGGATGAGATGGGGTTCCCGGAGAGGAAGCGGCATCGATGGGAGAGTGGAAGAGGTGACCTGGGGATGCCCGTACAGGAGAAGCTGCAGCTGTGGGTGGAAGAGGGATGGAGAAGGTGACCGCTGGATTTCCGGGAGAGAGCAGAGTGTCCAAGAGCAAAGGAGACAGTGACCCGTTGATTTCAGAGCAGCAGACATCTTCAGATGGAACCGGAGAAGATGGGGGTGGAGAAGCCGGGCTGAAGATTTCCGGGAACAGCTACAGCAGAGTCGTCGAAGCTTATGGGAGCAAGTGGTCTGCGGATTCGGTGAGTTGGCTGCCATTGTCTTGGTACCGAGCACAGTACCGTATTTCTTCTTCACAAATAAGGCTGACGCTGTTTTAAAGCCTTAGCATTGGGGTCAGCAGAAGTTTTCTTTGTTGGCCTTAGCCTGTCGCTTTGCCTTTGGCTTGGAAACGGTAACTGCCTTTCTTTTTCAGTGTGGCAGGCACAGCAAGGTGAGATGGTTCTTTCGTCCCATAGAACCGGGGATGCTCCATGTAAGGGGAGGCACAATGCAGTATTGGACAATGGATCAGATAAAGATCAGCAAGTGGTGGGCTATGCAACGTTGTACAACCTTTTATGCATGGCGCCGCCGGTACAGGTGTTGAAAGTGGTGGGTGGTCTGTTATGTGAGTCATTAACATATAAATACACCATCCATTTTGTGGATTCACTGCACATTGAATACACATCGACCCTAAACATCGATACACTTCTTGTGTTTGTATTTCTTTCTACAGTACTGCGCAGCAATGCCTGTTAAGAAGATTTCAAAGGATCTCGATGAGAATGAAGGAGATGTACATGAGCGAAAACGAATGCAGAATCCAGCGCTGGTTAACTGCTTCTGGCCTCGTTGTGCCATCAAGCACCTTGTGCTATCATGCACAAGGAAAAACACAAGAACCGGAAAAAGGCCCAAAGGTAACAAATGCTGTAGATATATTAAAACTAACCAAAAAAATATAGAAAACGTGTAGTGTAGATCTACAGTATAACCGTATTTATATAGTCTATTTATTATATTACAAACAGTATATACTGTAGTGTACTGTATGTGTGGTCAATTTTATATTTTTTGTGCAGCAGTATACACTTTTGGTATATTGCAATTCATCTGACAACGGAATAATACAGTATATGATGTGTATTTTATTATATACAAGAGTATACACTTCTATATAGTATTTATATATTACCAACAAGTATACTTGTAGTAGTGTGGTCAATATACTTTTTGTGCAGCAGTATACTGTACACTTTGGTATATTGCAATTATCTTACAACGGAATCTACATAATATGTGTATTTATTATGATATACAACATATATTTATAGTATATTTTTATTAAACATTACTGTATACTGTATATTTGTCTATTTATATTTATAGTACAGCAGTATAATTTTTGTTATTATATTTACTGTATATTACAACATTACATGTACAGTAACAGTATACATTTTATATTGCTGCATATTAATAACACAATATAATTTCTTTGCATTGTAGGGAGACTACTCTTCTGGTGGACAGAATAAGTGAGGAGAATGATGAGAGGAGCGCATTAGGGTTAAAAACACTCTGCAGGAAAACCACAATCTGACTGTATCCGAGAGCAGCATAAAGAAGATGAGACGCAGAATTGGATGGAAATATGGACGTGTGAGGTTAGTACTGGCAGTACAGGAGGGTACTGTACTGTAAGTAAAAGTGTTGTTTTGCAAACGTACTGCGCTGTGACGCAACATTTTTTATTCATTGTCATTACAGAGCGTACCCCTGATAAGGGACGCAAACAAAATCAAAAGAGTGCTCCAGGCCAGGCATGGATCGACAGCGGTGAGATTCAGGATTGCATCTTCACTGATGAGTCTACTGTGTCGCTGGAGAGATTTGCAAGATTTGCGTTCCAAAAATAAGCCGCAACTTTGAAGCCACGGCCAAACACCCTGGAAGCTGCAGTGTGGTTGGTGCCATCTCTAGGCGTGGACCGGATGCTGCGTCTTTGAAGTACAATTTTCTCAAATATATGCCGCCTAATGCACGTGTACTTGACTAGTGTTGCCTTACCGTATGCCACTGTACTGTACTATTGAAGCACTTTCTTTTCTTGCTATAGGAATCATGAATAAAGATTTCTTCCAAACAACATTGTGCCCGTGATAGTGCGATACATCACACAAGACTTTCCAATGGTCATCGCTTTTACCATGACAATGATCCCAGAACACCGCGTCGACGGCGCAATATCCTTGAGGCGCATAACTGGTGAAGACGCCACGGAGTATAAGTGCAGTAGACCGTGTCCCATTTATGTTCCCCACTGTTTGTACTGTGTACTGATCTCTTAAACCATTGTCCTTTCTTTCCAATCACAGATCGCCAGTACTTCAATCTGATCGAAATGGTCTGGCATCAGCTGAAGGACCACATCCGTAAGTGGCGAACACCCTCCAGAAGACGAGTTGTATAAAGCCATAATGAGTTTTTGGAACGATGTACTCACCGTGGAACGATGCAATAATATATAGACCATATTGCCACGTGTGTTGCCCATTGTCATCGCGCGCATGGACAAGCATCAGGAAAGTAGTACAGTGCTTAGTATTGTACAGTAAGTACAGTATGATACAGGTAATTATGGCACAGATTTTACTTTCCAATAGTAGAGTATACAGTAGTTCCAGTATACAGTACCAGTATACTAGTTTGACAGTACTACAGTAACGTGCCTACTAACTGCTCCATTTTTTTCTTCCAGAGAAAGCTGCACCAGCACCTTACTGTACAGTAGTCTACCATAATACAGTAACGCACATACAGTACAGTACAGTAACTGAACAAAATTTTTTGTTTCTTGTCGTTCCAGGAAAAAGGGTGCCCAAGGGGAGGGGGGGCCTTGGTGTTCGTCAAATCTGCTGTGCAGTCAAATGTACAGTATATAAACACATAATGATGTACACAAACCTCTCCTCTCTCAATGAACTACTGTACCCGATACAAAGGATACTGGTTACAGGTATGAAGGAAAAGAACAGGATGGGTATTTAACTACAGTATACTGTTGCAATATTTATACTGTTATTTACTATATATACTGTATTTTGATTCTAAGGTCTTCGAGATGTACTGTCTGTAGTGGGACTGTGACTTTCAACCCTTCTCACCCACAAAGGATTATTTCATCACTGTATATTTTATCCTGTATATTTTCAGTATTAGAAACAGTGGCTGTTCTTGACAGCCCAGGGCCAGATTAAAAAACAATGGCTTGGATTGGATTAGCCAGACGATTGATGCTTGCCAGGGAGGGATTAAAAACTACTAAGGGAGGGGTGGGTGGTTGTAGCTGTAGGATTGTACTGTGTCAGTATTCCAACGGCAGGTCACCCTAATAATTGCATGATGAATAAACCCCAAAGACAGGCCCAATATTACTGTACAGTATACTGTATACTGCACTACTGTATACAGTACAGAGCTGTATACTGTATTATAAATAAATAATCATACAGTACTGTAAAGTATGTATTATTTGTGTGTTGATGTTTTGAATTGCTGTTAACTTGAATGTTTCAACCATTGTAATTGTACTGTATTGTTTAAATAAAAGTATTTTGTGGCGACCTTCGCAATAAAAGAACTGTTAATTTATCTCACATAAAGTACGTGAATACGACCGCATCACCATTGTACAGTAAATGGGTGCATAGATGGAACGACAGGTGCTAAGGGGTATAATATGATACTGTATTTATCGTATTGATCAAAGGAGTTGATCAGAAGGATTCCCCTTATAAAGTAACAGCACTCTATTGTCACCTACAGTACAGTATACGTAGTAAAAGGTAGACAACACAGTGTCTTGCGTATTACTGTATTACTAAAATCTGTTCAGGTTGACCAGAATCACTGCGGATATCGGAAATAATACAATTTTATTAATTCTACGTAGAAATTAATAAAATTGTATCTATTTTCCGATCTCGCAGGATTTCTGGTCCACCTGACAGATTTTTAGTAATACAGTATACTGCAAGACCATGTGTGTTCTACCCTTTATACATATACAGTACTGTATGAATGACAATAGAGTTGCTGTTTACTGTATATAAGGGGAATCCTTCTGATCAACTCTCTTTGATCAACACTGATAAATACAGTAATTTATATTCACATCAGTACTACAAACTGCTTTTTGCTTGCAATAAACAAACAACAAAAGGGAAGCCTATACTGTATGAGTTAGGATCAGGCCAGCAGCCACTTTATGTTGAAAACCACATATGAAAATGAGCATAAATTTGCATGAAGAATTAAACACAAAATATTAAAATAATAGCACAAGTCTCTGACAGAGAGAAATTGTCCAGGTGGTGTGGATACAGTTAATGCCCTGTCTGATAGGACAGACTCGGGCAGAATGGCCTGTGAGAGGTGAATATCCAGAATGGTAGCTGGGATGGAAAAGCGCTACCAGTGCAGGTATTGAAGTGTGTAGAAATGGGAAGGTGCCGTAGGGCATCAAATGGGAAAGCGTCTACCCAGACTTCATACACTTTGCGCTTTTGCTTGCAGACTGCAAAGCCGCAAGACCATCAACATGTAAAAAAAGAGCAAAAAAAGAGCAATGAGCGCGAATTGGTGGGAACTTCTGTTCTAGGGCCCTAGAAATAATATTCTTTATTTTATTTATAAACTCACATTTATATTAAAGTATATACTTTATTCTCTTATGTATTTATTTAGATTTGTTATTAATGTGGAGCTGCTGTGCGTGAGGGGCCATGGCCAGGATGGGGGGGGGGGAGGGGTAACGGTGTTCAGTGTGGGGTAGGGGTGAGGGTGGTTAGACCTCCATACATTATGCACATTGGGCCCCCCCCCCTCTCCACATTTACATACTGTACACTGCACGACATCAATGCAGGGAGGGTTTACCATGCAGGGAGGGTTTACCATGCAGGTAGGCTTTAGGCCTTTATATCTCTCTCCCTTCATTGTAATCTGTTTTAACACAACATTAGGGGGAAGGGGCTTTAGGCCTTATATCTCTCTCCTTCATTGTATCTGTTTAACACAAACATTAGGGGGGAAGGGCTTTAGGCCTTTATATCTCTCTCCCTTCAGTGTGTAATCGGCTTAACAGAAACATTAGGGGGGAGGGGGCTTTAAACAATGCTGTGTATAATGTATAAGGTTTTTACAATAATTAGAGTGTAATCCTGTGTATTGTAAGGGTTAGTTTGGTTTTTAAATTGTCTGTTCTGGTTGGTACTTACAGTATATATTGATTTTGGTTTACTTTGATTGGTTAAAATACTGTAGTGACTTGGTTTTTGGAAGTGTTTGTATTTACTGGTAGAGTAGCCTTGCAATTATATTGTTAACATTCATTGAGAATGTACAGTACTGTATATGGTGCATAGATTTAATGTATGCATCATTACAGTATACAATGTACTGTAAATGCAATGTACTGTGTGGATTGTAATGTTATGTTTTTATATTGTAAAATAAGTTAGGATTATTAAATGGATTATTATTATGTCTGTATAGAGAAAGCGTTATCTGTAGGACAGTATGATTTTGATAATCCATTCTACATGTATTTGTACTATTGGTTCATCATGTGTGTATATATAACTGTATACTGTATATATATATATATATATATATATATATATATATATATATATTGATATATATATATTATATATATATACTGTATATATGTATACAGTATGATATACATGTATTATAAACTATGCTACCAGCACTTAGCAAGACTTTTTCTGGACTGTGACCTTTCATTATATTTTTCACTAGAGCACTGATAACAACACTAGGTTATTCAATCAGGGGTTCATTAGGTATTTCTATATACTGTATGCTTCATTAATTTCATTGCTCTACACAGTGCCTCACTTTAGGGATTTCATTCCACTTACACCTTTCCTACACATGATTTGTGCTGTAGGCATTGGTTATATTACTGTATGCTAATGCAGATGTGTGATGCTTTGAGACTGTCATTTATACTTTGACAGACTACTTTTGGTGTGTAGTGTGCATTATCCTTAGCGTGTGTATAGGTGCCTTTGAACCCAGTAACCTAGTTGATTCATTTTGATTCTCCCTAGTGTTTTTTGAGTCACTATCCTTTTCATGTTTAGGTTGACAGTGTGTGTCGTTTCCCTAGTGCTGTTATCAGTTAGATGTTACTTTTTTCTCTTTTCACTCACATACAGTATGTAGTTGTATTATATAAATTATATCTTATATATCTAGATATCTATATATATATGTAATATATTATATATATTATAAGATATTTATTATATATATATATATATATATTATACTACACTGTATTATGTATACTGTATTATATATATATATATATATACCAGTGTATATCATATATACAAAGTATATACTGTACAGTATATATTTATTTCTCTTCATGTATTTTTTATTTATTTATTTATTTATTAGATTTATTATTAATTGTGGGGCTGTGGCGTGATTTTTTTTATTGGGGGTGAGGGGGGTGTTTGGCCCTTGGTGTGAGTTTACGACTTGCAGCAGCAGCACACAATATAATATAAATCTAAATAAATAAATAAATAAATGATAATAAATACATTTGAAATACTTTTTATTGATAGTGTAGATGTGCAGGGGGTCTCCGGAGCTGAGCGCCACGGTTTCAGGTCTGGGGACCGTGCCCCCCAGATACAGGCCCCTTTAGGGGTGCCGGTATCCCTCTGCTTGCTTGGTTTACAGGCCGCGATCACGTGATCGGGCCTTTAATGCAGAGCACTCAGCACTCAGAAACACAGGCCAGGCAGATTTAACAAACACACACATAGGGGGAGGTTTTTTTACATAGTGCAGGGAAGCTTAACGCACACACACAATAGGGGGATAGGGGGAGGGGTTTTACATAGATTAGAGAGAAGGCAGGGCATTTTAAAAGCGAGAATAGGGGGAGGGGGGTTTACATAGATAGAGAGAAGGCAGGGAGTTTTAACACAGACGTGAAAAATAGTATTGAATGTTTAATTGTTTATTATGCCTTAACCCCCTTCATTGCCTTAGCGGCTATCGCTATGGTAATGACGCAGCACTTTGTATTTTTAATAATTTGATCAGGAGCAGGGGGGGGGGGGTTCCTGAGCATAATTTAGCTCCGGGAACCCCCTGCTCACTTACAATATTATTAAAATAATGTCTTTACCATAGCGCATAGACGCTAAGGTAAAGACGAGTGTTTATTTATAGTATATTGTATGTGTTTTATGATACTGTACATGTGCAGAGGGTCTCCAGAGCAGAAGCGCACAGGTTTCAGGTCTGGGGACCCCGTGCCCCCCGAGATACAGGCCCCTTTAGGGGGTGCCGGTATCCCTCTGCTCTGCTTGGTTTACAGGCCGCGGTCACGTGATCGGGACCTTTAAACGCAGAGGGATACCGCACCCCCTAAGGGGCCTGTATCTCGGGGGGACGGGGTCCCCAGACCTAAAACCAACGCGGTTCAGCTCCGGAGACCCCCTGCACATCTCACATATCAATAAAAATGTATTTCAAATGTATTTATTGTCATTTATTTATTTATTTTTGGGGCTGTGTGTGATTTTTTAATAATTTGATCAGGAGCAGGGGGGGGGGGTTCCCTGAGCATTAATTTCTGGCTCAGGGAACCCCCTGCTCACTGTACAATATTATTAAATCTCTCTCTGCTGCAAACACATCTCGCCCCCAGTATGTGCAGTAATTTACTGAACATGTACTGTAGAATAAATGCATAGTTTTATTTATTCGGGTTTATTACACAGTATACTGTTCGGCTGGAAAACATCAGCATACTGTACAGCACAATATTACTGTATCCATCGAAATCCCCCCATTAGCCGTTTTCTTTTCTGAGGAAAAACAAAATGAAAAGTTTTAATGTACAGTAATGGTCAGCCCCCTAAAGAAGTACCCAGCCAGCCCCACCAAAATAATAGTACTCACCATACTGTATTACTGAATTTCCCATTCAGCTTGCGCAGGCGGGCCACTTCCAGTCCAGCTTTCATCATCACCCACGTCGTTGTTTGCAGAGGGACTAGCCCACCTGTAGTCAGCGGGAAATCGCTTAGGTACATGCAAGCTTCATCAAAACTGGCTGCGAAATCCATCTCAGGGTTGTCACCGACGGCGAGGGCATCATGATAAGCTGGTGCTGCTGCTGGTTCTGGTTCTGGTTCTGGCGCATTGCTTGGCAGGGACTGTCGTTTCTTATTTCTTTTTAACACGACCCTTCGCCTTTTGCCACCTCCATTATCATAGATACGGGAAAAACCCTGTGACACACACCAATACCCTCCAACAAATTGGGGCTCAATACGGTGAAAACAGGGGTCACTACATAACCTTTTCCTTATTGCCCGCTTCCACAAATGAGGAGTTGGCGAAAATCTGTAAAAGTCATAGTTTTCGATAAAATACTGATAAATTTGAACAACTGTTGCCATCTTATCCTCTGTTGCATTAATAGCGGCCCATATCAAATAAGCATAACTTCTGTCAGGTTTTTGGAAAGCGGGCTCCACTTGAACACTCATGTCTCTGTAGAATAGTGTAAGCGAAAATGATCTTTGTCTTTATTTAATACAGTACTGTATGTAAAGCCTAAATTGATACATTTTTTGCAACTCTTCCTTCAGTCTCAAGGACAAGTTACAATACTGTAGCATACTGTACTGGGATAAAGTATCTTTTTTTGTACAGTAAACGAAACAACTTGCAAAGCCCACACATTACTTAAGTCATGAGTTTATGCCATCTGGTGGACAAACGAAACATTGCCGCCTAGTAAATTCTTCTCGTTATCATTTAACAGATCAGATCCCCCGTCAGCCAGGCATGAACCGTGGCTGGGAAGGCAAACGCAACGCAGCATGCAAGAGGTGAGCAGCGGCGGATTCCAGGTATCTGCCAGGTACAAATCGGGCATTTGCTCGAATAAAGTGTGTCGGTGCAGTATATGGAGTAGAGAATTAATTTACATCTGGTGTCAGAAAGCAGGGATAAAGGCATCACGGTTGGGTAAATACAAGATATTATTTATCTGTATATTATCCTCCCGGTGTCCCTTATCCAGAGCCCTATTATAAGTTACCTTCGTACTGGAAGATATTAAATATATGGAAATATATGGTTAAAACCACATATGAGTTACGGACCCATATGAGCCAGGGATTAAAGGTTAATCCCTGACTGAGTTAAATAGAGAGCCAGGGTTACAGTCCCTGCTGAAATAAAGGAATAAGAGATATATGTGTATATCTGGAAATACTCTTACGGCGCCTGTGGAAAAGGTAAAAAAAGAAAAAAAATGGGGGGAATATTGATGTGCATGTGTTTAGATATATAATACATATCTTTGGAAGTGCATAAGGACGCTGTTTGCCGATATTTTTTACTGTGCTGTGCTTCCTTGCATATATATATATAGAAGATATTTGAGTTAAGAAGTTGTTTTAGAGAATTGTACTGTGTCAATGATGGGAATGTCTAGTAGTAAACGCGGCCATGGGGATTTGAAACAATCTAAAAGTAAGAAAAGCAAATATGTTAAAAATGTTAGCAAAAACACGACTGGCAATGCTGAAACAACTGACAAACCGAGACCTACAGTTATGCTTATCGTTAACCCACAATATAACCCTGATATAGAAACCCCCAAAGAATATGTGACTGCTTGCACTGCAGATTATTATGCTGACCCTTTTGTTGATAATATGGCTGGCTGATCTGAGAAAATGCAATCTTCCAACCCTTTCCAGAGGGAAGGTAGTTTTGCCCCATTCCATATGACAATGATACGGGGCTTATGTTTGTGCGGTGATCCTGAATGGCTATGGTTTCAGCCATATCCCGAGTGGGACATGAAATATATGGCATTATGTGGCCGCATTTGGGTTAAGGTGGCACCTCACATTAAGGAGGCACCACAAAGTAATAACTCAAAGTCTGAAGAGCTGGTATGGCACGCCTGAGCACCCTATACCGGTGTATTCCCAAACCCCGAATGCACCCCCAGGGGATTTATTTTTGCCAGATGTTTTTCCCCCGCCACCAATGCTAGATGTGCAATTGCAGTTGCCCCCGTACCCCCCTAAAACACCTGTGTCCATGTACCCAAGTTTAGACCCTACCATGTTGGCTGCTTTATCATACTATGCTGCTTAAGTTATGAACCCTCCCCCCCCCAGAAGATCTTCTGTACCCCAGTATGCGTGGGATCATGATGATATGTATCCCTAAACATATCAACCCACCTATGGAGAGTTAACAAATACTACAGTTTCAGAGGTGGCACTCCTCTCTGAGCCTTTGCCAGACAGACAGCTTCCCACCCTACTCGACCCGACACAGATTTCACCCCCTGTCTCCAGGTAGGTTGAAGAGAAAGACACAGGTTCGGAATCATCTTCCCATTCCAACACAATGCAGAAACATAAGGGCACTAAGCCTCAAGACAGCACTGAAATCACTGAAATGCATCAAACTGTTAAAGAAATAGCACAGGACTTAAAACTTTTACAGAGGCACAGTCGCAAATACACTCACTACCAATAGACTCAGCTACCCCTCAGTTACTTATAGATTTTACTCCGGCAGTTCCGGAGACGTCTCAGACACCTACAGACACTAATAATGCACAGGTAACAGAGATCTGTAATTCTGTTCATACGCTGACCAAGGAACTCAAAGAATTTACAGAAGTACTTTCTGACTCATTGATAGTAACACTTTCACCCACCCATGATCAGCCATCCCCTCCAACGCCTGTAAATGCTAAAGCTGAAACACAGGATGAGATTCCTACAGTCCTTAAAGATCCGCTTAAAGCTGCTTTAAGACTCACCAAAGAGATGAGGGCAATGGGAAATTCACCCAGACAGGGACTACCAATATCAAGTAGGACACGACAGGCAACAGTGGCAAGGGAACAGGCAGACAAACAGAATGAAAATCAGGCAGAGGTTGATTTAGCATTTCCTTTCATGACTTTAGGCAAGGAAATTTTAATACACTCTGTAGACACTACATTAATGGAATCCTGGGCTATAGGATGCCCTGACCCATTTAAAAATCCCAGTGGTGCCATTAAATATCTAAAGAAGAGAAGTCAGAGATATCAGTTTACGGGAGGGGATATCAGATTTTGTTTGGATTGTTTAACCGGACATATAGACATTGACTGGTCTAAGGCTGACCCTTACTTAGATTAGAAATATGATGCACCCGGTGATAGTGCCAAATATGATTTGGGCAATGTTAGTGCTGGGTTTAATGCAACCAAGGATGGTGACTTTGTCTGGAACGATCCCCGTACTGTTTCCAAATTGTGGGAGCTGTTGCAGAAATATTTTTTTGATCAAGGCAGATCAAGGAACAATGTGGTCTGATAATGACCATTAAACAAAAAGAGAAGGAGTCAGTCACAGATTTTTGCCGTAGATTAAAAATGAATGGGTACACACTGCAGGAATTCAATTTCCTAAGGAAACAGATGATGAGAGGAACATTTTGTATGTGCAATCTTTACTTAATTACTTATGCGAGCAGCATAGGCAAATTGTCTATATGAAAGTGACCGGATGGCAAATAATGACACCGGACAAAATAGTAGGGGACTTGGCCATTAAAGATGGTGCAGGAGCTTTTCCCGATCCACTCCCACCCCCACCCCCACCTGCCACAATCATGCATGCTCATGATGGCTCACTGCAGAATTATAGAGGTAATAATAATAATTACAGAGGCAGGGGAGGACAGAATAACGGCAGGGGAAGGGGACAGCAAGGGAATAATCAACGCAAGCCAGGTGTATGTTTTCATTGTGGGAAACCAGGACACTGGAGCAATGAGTGTTGGGCCCCTCAGAGTAACAACCAACAGCCATTCCCACAACAAAACCAGCAGAGTTATCAGGGGAATAGCCGACAGGATCAGGGGAATAACCGACAGGATCAGGGGAATAACCGACAGGGTCAGGGGAATAGCCGACAAGGTCAGGGCTATGGACAGCAAAGCCAGGGCAATAATCAGCAGCATAATACCCAGAGGCAACATCAAAATCAAAATTATCAGGGACAAAATACTCCCAGCCCCAATTACAATGTTGCGTGGAACCAAGAAATGCCCTATAGCCAATAGGGATGTCCGAGGACAGAAACCCTCGTCTGCCCACAAGCCTCTGTGTCTAATGGATGGTTAGATATACCACTATTATCATTGTATGTCAATGGAAGATTAACCGACTTCCTTGTAGACACCGGCGCAACCCGTTCTTGTCTCAATAAACGTTCCTACAAAGGTCCAATGAAACAAGCAGACGAGTCCTCTATGGGTATTGAGGGTACACTGACCTAAAGTTACACCACACCTGTTTTGTCGGTACAATTAGATCCTAGGTCCGACCAATAATGGGATAACCCATTTTGGGTTATTCTACAATGTCCGGTAAATCTATTGGTTTAATGGCTAAAATGAGAATTGATAGAAGTATTGATGACAAGGGAGGGATTACTTTAAGTTCCCCATGTCTCTCCCCCAATAAATATGATCTTTCTCTCTTTCAGCTCGACACTGCAGACTAAAAGTCCGATGGCTAAACATGCCAAAAAGATTAGTTAAACAATTAAGGAAGGTATCAGAATTTGGCACTCATGGGGATATGCCATACACACGTATGACATTTGCCAACCCCATTGCATGCAGTCAATGAGTTAGTGCAACCATTAGCGCCTATAATACCAGATGTCACAGCCATTATTACAGCCATACCTGCAACAGTGACATATTTCACAGTAATAGACCTTAATTCAGCATTCTTTTCCATCCCGGTGCACCCCAACACAAGATCTTTGTTCGCTTTCACCTATAAAGGTGATCAATTTCGCTGGTGTCGTCTCCCACAAGGGTATTGCGATTCACCAATGGCTTACAGTACCGTCGTGCGTATGACTCTTGCTGACTGGTGTCTGCCCGGTGGCTCTGTTTTGCTGTAGTATGTGGATGATCTTCTACTCTGCAGCCAAACGGAAGAAATATGCACTCTGGACACTCACAGTCTGATGGAGCATCTTGCTGCTACGGGTCATAAGGTCTCACCCCATAAGGTACAGATGGCGCAACAAACTGTCAAATATTTAGGCTTCATACTACAGCCAGGACAGAGACTCCTATCACCAGAACGAGTCGAGGTAATTGCCAATCTCCCCAAACCCAAAACGAAAGCTGCTATGTTGTCTTTTCTGGGGATGATCACCTATTGCCGCCAATGGATACCGAACTGTTCCCACTGGGATAACATTCTGAGACAATTGACATTGATGCATCAACCAAACACACTACAATGGACGCCAGAGACTCTAACTGCATTCACCAAACTTAAGACTGCATTGTGTTCAAGCCCCGCTCTAGGCTTGCCGAACTATAATCTGCCTTTTCATTTGTTTTGCAGCGAGACAGGCACCGGGGTTGTTGGCGTACTGGCGCAAGAGCACGGCTCGGGCTATAGGTCGGTGGCATTTTATTCTAAGAAACTGCAGGAGAATTTGCAGGGGTTCCCGGAATGTTTAAGACAGGTGACTGCATGATCTCATGCCACATTGGTAGAGCAGTTACTGGACGCCATGTTGCTACCCAGTAAACTAGCAATTGTTAAATGTTAAGGACATGCTGGAGGAGAGACAGATGAGGCCAAAGGTAATGAGTTGGCTGATTTTTACGCTAAAGAGGCTGCACAATCACAGATTATGTTTCCAGCCTACAACACCACTGTTGACAAATAGCTCAATATGGTAATGACATGCCATCTCCCAGACTATGATCTTAAAATGTTACAGGAACTTGCAGAGGACAAAGACATAGAATTATGGGAGGAAAAGGGTCTGAGCAAAGATGAAAATGGGATTTGGACTATGGGCACAGTGATAGGTTTTCCTAAAATAGCCAGCCCTATTTTAATCTCACATTTTCACGGAATTGGGCATAAGGGTAAGAAAGCGACAGGTGATCAGATTAAGGAATTGTTGAGGCACAACTAGCCAGATGTCTAACATGCATCAGAAACAACACGCAGGGCACACGACCCGCAAAACATGAACATTTACCGCCACCTAGTGGCCCAATGGAGCAAATACAGATTGATTTCACACAAATGCCAACAGCAGCAGGAAAACTAAAATATCTATTGGTAATGGTAGATCAATTTAGTAAATGGGTTGAAGCATTCCCCACAACGAACGAAAGCTCAAAGACAGTTGTAAAAATACTTTGCAAAGAAATCATTCCCTGGTGGGGATGCCCACTTCAAATAAATAGTGACAGAGGAACACATTTTACATCTCAGGTGGCTCAAGGAGTTGCTAAGATTCTCGCTATAGATTGGAAGTTTCACATACCATATCACCCACAGTCTTCAGGTTAGGTAGAAAGGACCAATCGCACCATCAAGGATAAACTGCGTAAGGGAACAAATGGTACCTTTTCAAGATGGCCAGATGTCCTTCCCGCAGTCCTTGCAGAAATCAGAATGACCCCGAATAGTACTACCAAATTGTCACCATTTGAAATTTTAATGGGGCGGCCGTTTCCAACGCCCTGGGCTCATGGTACGTATTGCCCAAAGGAAGTTGGAGACCTAGAACAAATTCAGGAGAATTATGTTTATCACTTGATACAGAAATTGAATGGCATCTATGGTGATGTTTCTTCTTCTCTTCCGCTCCCTTCAGATAAGCCGACACATCCTTTCCAGCCCAGAGACAAGGTAGTAGTCAAGCGTCTTCCCGCCAAAGGAGGGACGACGGAGCCTCCCTACGGACTTCCAACCACGATCCTAGCAGTAATCCGTACATAAATCATGACTGTAGTACACTATACACACAGGTCACACAATTTACACATGCCACCCCCTCCCCCCGTTCTTTTTTGTGCAGATCTCTCTGAAAAGGAAAGAATAAAATGAGTGCAGTTAAGTGCATATAATGGCATTGTGTACAGTATAACTACTCCATATTGGACTATGCAGTTACTACTGTCAAACTGCTGTATACTGGAACACATTATACCTTATAACTAATGTATAACTACTGTAAAATACTTTGTAACAAGATTGGTAGTGCAGCTCTATCTGAACAGAAATAATGAGTGCAGTTAAGTGCATGCTGTATACTGTAAAACAATCTGTGCCATACTTACCTGTATCATACTGTACTTGGTGTGCCTGTACTTACCATACTACAGTACAGTACTGTACCATACTACCTTCCTGATTCATGCCCATTAAGCTCTATGACAATGGGCAACACAGTCGCAATATGGTCGATATATTTATTACATCGTTACACGGTGAGTACATTGTTCCAAAAACTCAGTATGCCATTCGCCAACTCATCCTTTTAGGAGGGTTTCACCACTTTTCGGATATGATCCTTCAGCTGATGCCAGACCATTTCGATAGGATTGAAGTCTGGCGATCTGTCATTGGAGGGGAAAAAAAGGGGAATTAGTTAAAGCGATACACAGTAAACAGTGGGAAAAAATGAGACACGGTTACCGTACTTATTCCGCTGGTGTCTTCACCCAGTTGATACCGCAGGCTAGAATATGCGCAGTTGAAAGGGTGTGTTTGGGATCATTATCCTGGTAGAAAACGGTGACCATTTGGAAATTCACGTGTGATGTATTCCACAATCTCAGGCACTATTTTCTCTTGGAAAAAAACTTTAATCATGATTCCTCTAACAAGAAAAGATAAGTGCTCAAAATAATGCACACTACAGTAGTACAGTAGAGTGCATAAGGCTACAGCATGTGACTTTGTACATTATTATACGGTACAATCAAAGATGACGATGCATCCTGGTCCACGCCTAGAGATGGCACCCCACACATGCATCTTCACTGGGTGTTTTGGACGTGGCTTTACAGATATGCGTCCTTTTTTGTGGAATGCAAAGGTGGCAAATCTCTCCAGCGATACAGTAGACTCGTCTGTAAAGATGCAATCCTGAAAGTTTTGCCACTGTCGATCCACGCCTGTACCTGGACCACTCCATTGATCTTGTTGATGTCCCTTATCATATGGTACGCTCTGTAATGACAAGGAATAATTTTATAGTTACAGTACAGTTTCTTAAACCCCACTTTTACCTCCTGTACTGTCCAGTACTAACCTCGCACGTCCATATTTCCATCCAATTCTGCATCTCATCTTCACCGGGTGTTTTGGATGTGGCTTCATAGATAAGCGTCCTTTTTTGTGGAATGCAAAGGTGGCAAATCTCTCCAGCGATACAGTAGACTCGTCAGTAAAGATGCAATCCTGAAAAGTTTTGCCACTGTCGATTCATGCCTGTGCCTGAACCACTCTCTTGATCTTGTTGACGTCCCTTATCATAGGGTACGCTCTGTAATGACAAGGAAAAATTTTATAGGTACAGTACAGTTTCTTAAACCCCACTTTTACCTCCTGTACTGTCAAGTACTAACCTCACACGTCCATATTTCCATCCAATTCTGCGTCTCATCTTCTTGATGCTGGTCTCAGATGCGGCTATATTGTGAGTTTTCTGCAGAGTGTCTTTGACCCTTGTGGCACTCTTTTCATCATTCTCTTCACTTATTTGGTCAACCAGAAGAGTTGTCTCCGTACAGTGTAAAGGAAAAACAACAATACGTTACAGAAGGCCACAAGTACAGTACATCATTTATGCTCAGGCCTACAGTATGGCTAAATATATATAATACTGAATATTGTTGTTATATAAATATACAGCGATATAAGTAGTAATAGATATAGATATATATATACCTCTATACAGTAATATAGTCATATAAATATACAGCGATAACAATTATAATAGATATATACTGTATATAATATATTTATATAAATATACTGGTACTTTAGGTGTGTGTGCCATACTGTTTACAGTGTACTGAAATGGGGGGTTGTGAGTGCGTGATTCATAATGAGTAACAATGAAGTGAGTTATAAATAAGGAAAGAGGTGCAACTCACTTTGAAATAGAATTGATTATAAGAATGCAAGAATGCAATTATGATAATTGAGGAAGGATGCGCAACACAAAAACAAATTGTACAGTACAGTATACAGTATCTAATAATTGCTAGGAAAATGGTTCTGCTAAAAACAATAAGCCATCTAAACAATAAAAGTGCTATTGCAGTACTGCACGGTAAAGAACACATATTCAAAATACTTTACAGTACGTGTACTTACGCGGTAGTTACAGTTGCTGTCCTCGTGACTTTTTTGGTCTTACAGTGGGCATGATAACTCACGGTGGCTGCTGGTACAACGAGGCCAGAAGTACTTAACTAGCGTTGAATATCTGAAATTAGTTGTCCTCTTGTGTACATCTTCTTTATTCTCATACTGAGATCCTTAGAAATCTTTTTAACTGGCATCGCTGCGTGTAGCATGAAATACAAGCACAAGAATGTATATTCAATGTTTAGTCGATGTGTATTCAATGTGCAGTGAATCAACAAAATGGATGGTGTATTTATACGTTAATGAGTCACATTAGAGTACGCCCACTTTTAACACCTGCACCTCGTCGCCATGCATAAAAGGTGACACACATTGCATAACCTACAGTGGCGACCAACTTTATGCTTACTTGGCTAGCTCCGCGAATTTCGGAATATCCCGGTGATGTGCGGTTTTGTATAGTTTTCGCCCGGGATGTATTGCGTTATTTTCGCGGCTGTGATTTAAGCATTTTATTCCCGCTGGCTGCAATACTGCAATGCCATGTAAAAACGCATGGGGGCGTTTGCGAGCTGTTGTCTTTGAAGCCGAGAAATGTATGAATTGTAATGCAGTATATACTGTATATATAGTATATACTGTATAACAACAACCCCTATAACCCCTAACATACATATACAATACTGTACACTACCGACACACTTTATTGAAGTGTGGTCGGTACCGCAAGCCGGGAAATCTCCCGGCTTGCTAGTGGCCGCCCCTCGGCGTGCCGCGCGTCATAGACGCGCGGTCACGCGTCATCGGGAGCGTGCGCCCCCTGCACGCGCGTCCAGGGGCTCCCCGAGGGAGCCCTGGTGTCCCGCGATCGCGGGACAGCGGCAGGGGGTTCCGGGGGACCCGGCGGACCCGGCAGCGGTAGGGAGAGCGCCCCGATCGGAGGGCGCTCTTCCGCTGCTTCGGCGTGCGCCCGTCACTCTCGGGCGCGCGCCAGGCTACTGCTGCGGCACAGAACGGGCAAATGCTCGAATAAACTGTGCCGCAGCAGTATATGCACATCAATGATACTATAGGCTGTCCCCTGGTGAGTTGTGTTTGCAGCAGAGAGAGAACCGCTGCTCTCTCTGCGCAAACATAGGCACATTAAAAATTATGTTTAAAATTTACAAAATACATTTTATTCATAGTGTAGATGTGCAGGGGGTCTCCGGAAGCTGAACTGCATTGGTTTCAGGTGGGGACCCCCGTTCCCAGTATAGCCCATTTGAGGGTGCCGGTATCCCTTGCATTTTAAAGGTCCCGATCATGTGACCGCGGCATGTAAACAAAGCAGAGGGATACGGCACCCCCCTAAAGGGCCTGTATCTCGGGAAGCAGGGGGTCCCGGACCTAAAACCAAACGTTTCTGCTCCGGAGACCCTCTACACATGTACAGTATAACTAAAACACCTATAAATAAAAACACTCGTTCCTTACCTTAGCGGTATGTGCTATGGTAACGAAGCAGCATTTCTGTATTTAATAATATTGTACAGTGAGCGGGGGTTCCCTGAGCCAGAAATTAATGCTCAGGGGACCCCCTGCTCCTGCACAATATATTAAAAATACAGAAAGACTGCTTCATTACCATAGCTGATAGCGCTAAGGCAATGAAGGGGTTAACCCCCGTGCCAACTTTATTGTGGGTAGCGGGGGTGGGTGAAGGGGGTATTTGGCCATTGGTGAGTAGGACTTGCGGGGGGGTTGCGGGTGCACTTAACCCCTTCAGACCGTAGCAGTTAATAACGCTACGTCATGAAGGGGTTAACCCTCCGCTACCCCCCCGCAAGCCCTAAACAACCACCGTTGGGGCTAATACCCCCTTCACCCACCCCCGCTGCCTACCACAAAAAAAAAAAACTCACACAACCAGCAGGCGGCCGCAACCCAAAATTAAATAAATAAATAAATCTAAATAAATAAATAAATGAATATAAATAAATACATTTAAAATACATTTTTATTCATAGTGTAGATGTGCAGGGGGTCTCCGGAGCTAAACCGCGTTGGTTTCAGGTCCGGGGACCCCCTGCTTCCCGAGATACAGGCCCCTTTATGAGGTGCTGGTATCCCTCTGCATTTAAAGGTCCCGATCACGTGACCGCGGCCTGTAAACCAAGCAGAGGGATACCGGCACCCCCTAAAGGGGCCTGTATCTTGGGGAGCAGGGGGTCACCGGACATAAAACCAAAACGTTTCTGCTCCGGAGACCCTCTGCACATCTACAGTATGAATAAAACACACACATCAATAAAGAATTGTTCTTTACCTTTGCGGCTATGTGCTATGGTAATGAAGCAGCATTTCTGTTTTTTTTTAATAATATTGTACAGTGAGCAGGGGGTTCCCTGAGCCAGAAATTAATGCTCAGGGGACCCCCTGCTCCTGCACAATATTATTAAAATACAGAAATGCTGCTTGATTACCATAGTTGATAGCCGCTAAGGCAATGAATGGTTAAGGCAGAATAAACAATAAATACATTAAATACATATTTTTAATGTTTGTGTTAAACTTCCCTGCCTTGACTAATCTATGTAATACCCCCTCCCCCTATTGTGTGTGTTAAACTTCCCTGCCTTGACTGTTCTCTATGAAAAAAAACCTCCCCCTATTGTGTTTGCTAAACTTCCATGCTTTGACTAATCTGTATAAGCCCCCCTCCCCCTATTGTGTCGGTTAAATCTCCCTGCCTGTGTTTCTGTGAGTGCAGTGTACTGTATGTAAATGTGGGGAGGGGGATCCCGTGTAAATAACCACACCCACACCCACTACCCACCTGCACATGGCCCCTCCGCTGCTGCAAAACAGAGACAAAAATTAAAACATACAAAGTAATGTCCCCTAACCCCTTAATCACCATAGTGGTTATTAACCGCTACAGTCATTAAGGGGTCAACCCACCCTCACCCATAACTCGGGATGCCTACATACCCACGCACACTAACCACCCCCCCCCGTGAGGCCTAACCACCCTCACCCAGTACCCACAAGGGAGGCCTACACACATACCGTTCTGGAAACCCCCCCCCCCCAGTACCCACAATAAAAACAATAGTGACCCACAATAAACATCATTCTATTTATTAAATACATTACCCACCCCCTGTGCCCCCCCATAAATACATGATTTATTCTTTTACATACAGGGTTCATAACGCAGCCCCACGCGAGTCCCCGGTGGGCTGGCGGGGCACCTGGACAGACCTACAGGGTACCAGCAGCCCTTTTTAAACAGGTTCTGGAGGCCTGCTGGTGGGTCCCGCCAGCACCATGGCCCCCAGGTGGTCTCCTTGGAACACCGTGGGCCACAATTGGTTCCCCACGGTAGGCCCGCGGATGTCTGGGAGCCCCGGGTCAGACTCACAGGTGTCTGCGGGGCCTCGGGTGGTTCCCACGGGGGTCTGGGGAACTCACGAGTGCTCACTATGGGTCCGCGGTGCCCCCCCAGAAGTGGGACCACACATCATCATCCCCGCACCTACGGGTCGGTGGTGCCCCCACAGAAGTGGGACCACACAGCTACATCCCCGCAGACTACGGGTCCGCGGTGCCCCCACAGATGTGAGGCCACTGCTTCATCCCCGCATGTGTCACCCGTGGAACCACCAGCCTGATACCTGTGGTATACCCGAGGAAACCACAGGTGGTCTCCAGAGGTCCCACGCGGAACCACATGACAAACCCTGAATGTAAAAAAATAAACCTGGCCTATACATTCAATACATACACCCCCCCAACACCTATAGTACAATAATGTGCAAAATAACTATTATCCAGATATGGATAATAGATTAATTGGCAATTATTAAAAACATTAACTAGCATATTAAAATAAATAAAGTACTACTGACCTCATCAATACGAAGTGTCTGTCGCCAGCAACATACTTGTCTTGCCCACAAAATACATAGCCAATACAAAGCCAATACATTGCAATTACATTCAGATATCAATTAACCCCTTAAACACCTTATCAGATAATAACCTCAAAGGTAATTAAGGGGTTAAGCCACACTGGCCCGATACCCACCTTTCACCCATGAATTTGTACAGTGGCTTCATCATGCAACTATATATACAGGCTCGGACACTGCAGGACTTACAATGTATCATGGTTGGTTTCCAAGAATAACAAGGACACCTTATCAAACGTCTTGGTCACGTGGAAGAACAGGATACCCTCCAGAAAGAACGAGATGCCCGCCAGGTAGAACGTGATGCCCGCTGGGAAGAATGTGTCGTCCGCGCGGAAGGATGTGCCCTCCGCTCAGAGGAACGTGCTGCCGCCGCAGAAGCTGAAAACCGTGAACTACGTGCAGCCTTAATCACCACATCTGTTCAAAAGACTGTGACTGTGCAAACCGCGCCCCGTGTAACCCTTCCGGAAAAATTTGTAGGAATAAAACAATCTTTTCGGGATTTCCTTAATCAATGCCGACGTGTTCAAGCTTTAGCCTACATCTATAATACCAACGAAGCCAAGGTTGGACTGATCATAACCCTGCTCAAGGATGAGGCCCTTGCTTGGGTCTCCCCTATGTTAGAACAGGATAGCCCACTACTAAGGGACCTGGAGGAGTTAATCAAAGCCATGAGTCTTATTTTTGATGACCCTAATCGTAGTGCAACCGCTGAGGCAACTCTGAACAATCTGCGTCAAGGAAGACGCTCGGCAGCTGAGTACGCCGCTGAATTCCGCAGATGCGTTAACAATACTGAGTGGAATGAGTCCGCGCAGAAATATCATTTTCGGCAGGGTCTCTCGGAGCAGGTTAAAGACGAACTAGCCCGGGTGGAGACCCCAGAGAGATTTCCGGATTTTGTCCGTTTATGCATCCAAATTGATCGCAGGCTTACGGAAAGACGATTGGAGAGACAGGGGTTCATGCCAAGCAACCCCGGGTTTAGAGATGTCAGTACCCCAAGACGTTCCAGGGAGACTGAGGAGGAGCCGATGCAAGTAAATACACTGCGGGGACCCATCTCAACCGGGGAAAGGAATAGACGCCGAACAGAAGATCTCTGTTTATATTGCGGAAACGATGGGCACTATCTCGCTGATTGCCCAAACAAGTCCAGGCGGTTTTCTTTCAAGAGCCCTAGAAGAAATCAGCTGCACGCTATTTCAAAAACTGTTCTCTCTGCTTCTCAAAGGAATGATAACCCTCCTTCGCTACACCCTCACCTCCTGGTTCCTATTATAATCGAGGAAGGAACACATCATTTTTAAACCACAGTAATGGTCGACTCAGGGGTGGCAGGGAATTTTATGGACATAGAATTCGCCAAGAACAATTCGGTATCATTTGTAGCCAAGGAATTGCCAGAAAGGATGGAAGTCGTTGACGGTTCTCCCTTGAGCTCTGGACCTGTTACCCATGAAACAAGTAACTTAACACTAATCATGGAGCCCAATCACCAGGAGAAGATTTCATTTGGTCTCATTCCATCACCTTTGTTTCCAGTGATTCTGGGAATTCCATGGCTCATGATCCATAACCCACTAATTGACTGGAAGACAAAGACCCTCACTTTTCCCTCGGAGCACTGTCAGCTAGCCTGTCTACCTAAAACCCCTATACCAGAGTGTGTAGGAATACATAAGATTTCCTCGTCTCAAGAAAATCTTCTGCTGGCTCCATACTCTGAGTTTTTAGATGTGTGTAAAAGAAGAATGCGGATACGCTTCCCCCACATCGCTCTTATGACTGTCCCATTGAATTATTACCGGGTGCTGCCATTCCGTTTGGAAGAATCTATTCCCTCTCAGAACCGGAATTGAAGGTCCTCAATGACTACCTACAGGAGAACCTGTCAAAGGGTTTTATCCGACCCTCTACTTCTCCAGCAGGCACTGCGCTCTTCTTCATGGGAAAGAAAGACGGTTCTCTACGCCCCTGCATTGACTATCGGGAACTAAATAAGATTACGGTGAAGAACCCATTACCTCTGATTCCTGAACTATTGGAAAGAATTCGGACAGCCAAAATCTTTACCAAATTAGATCTCAAAGGAGCGTATAATTTGGTCCGCATTCGACCCGGTGAAGAATGGAAAACAGCCTTCCGAACCCGTTATGGGCACTATGAATATCTGATGATGCCTTTTGGACTCTGTAATGCCCCTGCTACCTTCCAGCATTTAATCAATGATGTCCTCCGAGAGTTATTGGACCAATTCGTAGTGGCATACCTGGATGACATCCTAGTCTTCTCAGATAACATCATGGATCACCAGAGACATGTCCGAATTGTCCTTGAGCGTCTCCGTAAGTACAAATTGTACATCAAGTTAGAAAAATGTGAATTTGAAAAGACCAGCATGCAATTTCTCGGTTACATCATCTCTCCAGAGGGTTTGAGTATGGACCCAGGCAAGATTCAAGCCGTGGGGGAATGGCCAATCCCTCGAAACGAAAAGGACATTCAGAGATTTGTGGGCTTTGCCAATTTCTATAGACGTTTTATTAAAAATTTCTCTAGCATTATTGCCCCAATCACCCGATTTACACGGAAATAATTCCCCTTCAAATGGTCTCCTAAAACGGATGCGGCATTCGAACAATTGAAGTCACTTTTCACATCTACCCCTATCCTCATCCATCCAAATCCAGAATTACCATTCATCTTGGAAGTGGATGCATCCGACTCCGCTGTTGGTGCCATTTTGTCACAAAGAATTGGACCCAAGATGCTCCTTCATCCATGTGCCTTTTATTCATACCAAATGTCAACAGCTGAACGAAATTATGACATCGGAAACAAAGAACTCTTGGCTATAAAAGCTGCATTCTCTGAGTGGAGACATGTACTGGAGGGGGCCAATCACCCAATTACGGTCTTTACGGATCACAGGAACTTAGAATTCATTCGATCCGCAGAGACTGTCTGCGCGACAAGCCAGGTGGGCTCTCTTCTTTGCAAGATTTCAGTTCCACATCTCATACCGCCCTGGTTCCAAGAATGGGAAAGCCGACGCCTTGTCACAGTCATTGCCTAATCCTAGTTCAGAGAAAGAGCAAGAAGAAACTATTCTTCCAAAAAAAAAAATTCTGGGCGTCACATTCTCTGCTGATCTCCTCACACGAATAAAGGGAGCCTACCCAAATGACTCTTTTCTTAAAAACCCTGCTCCGGAAGCAGAACTATTTCTATGTGATGGTCTCTGGAACTGTAAGGATCGTCTGTTCGTCCCTAAGGAGGTAAGATTAGAGGTGCTCCAATTAATGCACGACTCCAGACCCGCTGGTCACCCAGGTGTCCACAAGACACAGGAACTGTTGTCTCGCTCTTTTTGCTGGCCTAAATTAGCACAAGATGTTAAAGACTATGTCCTCTCTTGTGAGACTTGTGCTAGGACCAAGACCCCTCGAACATCACCTGTGGGTTTGCTGCAGCCTCTTCCGGTTCCAACTCGTCCTTGGGGGTCCATATCAATGGATTTTATTGTTGACTTGCCCCGATCAAGTGGACATAATACCATCCTGGTAGTAGTGGATCGACTTACAAAGATGGCTCACTTCATTGCAGCACAGAATCTTCCTTCTGCAGACAAGACAGACAAGTTGATTGTGAAAGAGGTGTTTCGGCTTCACGGGGCTCCTAATGAGATCATATCCGATAGAGGGGTACAATTCACTTCAAAAGTTTGGAGGACTTTCTGTTCCTCTCTAGGAATTCGTTTAAATTTATCGTCTGGCTATCATCCACAATCCAATTGTCAGACAGAAAGGACCAATCAGACTTTGGAACAATACTTACGATGTTTTGTTTGTCATCTCCAGGATGACTGGATTGATTTCCTACCATTAGCTGAGTTTTCTTACAACAACTCACATCATTCATCGACTCAGAAGAGTCCTTTTTTCTCAAATTATGGATTTCATCCAACCTTTATTCCTCGTTTTCCATCTTCGGGCCCCATTCCGGCAGTTACAGAGAAACTGGAGATTCTGCGAGACATCCAGGAGACCCCCAAAGAGACACTTCGTGAGACTCAAGTCAAGTACAAAAGAGCAGCAGACCAACACCGCAGACCCTCCCCAGAATTTCAAGTCGGGGATAAAGTCTGGCTTTCTACAAGAAATCTACGTTTAAAGGTTCCAACCATTAAATTGGGCCAAAAATACATCAGGCCATTTCGCATCTCAGCACTAATAAATCCAGTGTCCTTCGGATTAGAGCTTCCTGAGACCATCAAAATACACCCCGTGTTTCATTCTTCTTTGCTGAGACCTTTCCATGAGAATCCGTTTCCTGGACGGAGACTTCCTCTTCCTGATCCCGTCCTCGTAGATAACAAAGAGGAATTCATTGTGGAGAAAATATTGGATTCCAGGTTACACCGCGGGAAACTACAGTACCTGGTCCATTGGGGGGGCTATGGCCCAGAGGAGAGGTCTTGGGAACCCAAAGATGTTGTACATGCTCCGCAACTAGTCAAAGCTTTCCACTGGAGATATCCAGACAAGCCTAGCAAGGATCGTCCGGAGAACGCTCTTGGGAGGGGGGAGTTATGTCATATTCTCTAGCCTGCTGTTCCCATGCTTGGCCACCGGGACTGCTACCACTCTCAATGTCTTGTTCTAGCCTGCAGTACCTATACTTGTCCACCGGGATTGCTGCTGCTAACTAAGGAACATTCCAGACCCTGATACCTGACACCTCTGCACCTGTGCTCCACCTCTCAGTCTGCATATATAAACCTCCCTTTCCTGTTCCTCCCTTGCCTGTTTATACTGGTTCTTAGCTCCTGCAAGGTTCCTGTGTTTACTGCTGTGCTAGCTATTGCTATCATCCTGTTCCAGTCTCCTCGTTGCCGACCTCTGCTTGTGACCCCTACTACACTCCCTGCTGTTCCTGCCACTGGGATCCACTTCAGCCGAAGTCCAATCCCTGACACATTTTGATGTCAAAACGCGTAGGGCGTGGTCTAACTGTGGCTGACACATTTAGTGGATACCATAGAGGTTGTGTATGAGCTCCTGATTCTCCCCACGATTCAGATTGAACACATTTACATTGGCTAGTATGGACTCTTGAATCACTTGTATCTGGATGAACATCTTTGCCGGATGCTCAAGGGAGAAGGTTCCGCCTCCGGTTCATGTGGAGGAGCGACGCAGGAGAACGCCGGGATCTCGTGGTGTGCTGAGAGGACCGCGTTGTTGTCGATTGAGATCTAATCTCATACACGCTTGTTTTTATACTACCTTTGTGAGTCGGCATTTGAATGAGCTTATGTTCCTTAAAATACATATTTTTATACGTTAATACACTAGGTGTGCCTGTTTGTTTTCTTTTCTCTACAGATTTTTGTCAGGGATTGGTGATCCCTTATTCAGGCTGCAGATGCCTCGGTGGATTACATTTTGGAACTGGACAGTACTCCTCTATTGGTCTTTTAACGATACATTTTTTAATTCTATACTTGTTCTAATGTTTTATTTTTTATGTTTATTAAATATATGAGTTATAATTTTTAGATGATTTAATATATGCATTATAGGGACTAGAGGTTATATTCACCCTTTATTGCCATGATAGGTATATAATCAATTAGCCTTTAGTTAGCTAGTCCTCTATGTTTATATCAGCTTTATATTCAGGGTTATTAAACATACAGACGTAGTTCTTTTTTTGTTTTATTATATATATATTATATTATATATATCTTATATATATATATTATATGATAATATATATATATATTAATATATCTATATAATTCTATAAGTGGTTGACAAATCACCAAAAATCTACGCGCACACAAAAAATCTACTCGCCACCTAGTACCAACAACGTGTGCTGCTTTGGCCAATATTTACTCCGCCGGGGGTTAAATCCACTCCCCGGGCGAGCAATGTCTAGGTTTGTCGAACACTGTATTCTATATATATATATATTATATATATATAATATATATATATATAATATATATATATACACATGATTAACCAATATACAAAGAAATGTTAAGGACATACTGTCAGGTTCTGCTCGCCACAAACCAGGACCGGCCCCGCTGAGGCTGAGGTGGGGTTGTAAAAGCACCGACCTAGACCCGCGCAGGGCTGATCCGGATTGCGCAGATTCGTAGTCATATTCGCAGGATCAGGATTGGAGAGACAGCGTCGTCGTTGTAGAAGCCAGGGTCAGGACAGGAGACTCAGGATAAAATTGTTCAGGCAAGAGTTCGGCACGGTAGTCAGGAGAGCCCCGCTTCAGCTTAGGAGCGCGGGTTTGGCCTCTGCGCGAGCGACGACCATGGCCCATGGTACTGGTCACAGGAGATGGTAGGCAACCAGAGTAGCAACACCTCTTTGCTGCACGGGTGCACCAGTGCTACACAGCGCAAAGAGTCCTGAGCGGCTAGGAAATCCTCTGTCTCAGCGCAGGAACCAGGACACGGCCTCTCTAGATTAGGGAAAGAGTAGGCCCCAGAACCAGGAAGCTGAGATCCACAGGAAACCTCCGCTACATGACGTGCAGGAATCAGGAGACTGAAGAGCGCGGGGAATACCTTGCCTCAGTGCAGGAAAGCAGGAGATGAAACATAGGGGATACCTTTGCTTCAGCGCAGGAGAACAAGCGGGAGCTTGAAGGAAGCTGAAGGACGCAGGCGGAACCTCCGTATCAGCATAGGAGAACAAGCGGCTTGAAGGAGCTGAAGGACGCAGGGCGGAACCTGGTTATCAGCATAGGAGAACAAGCGGTCTTGAAGGAAGCTGAAGGACACAGGGCGGAACCTGGTATCAGCATAGGAGAAACAGCGAGGGCTTGTGCAAACAGTAGACATCCAGTTAGGACTATGCTCGGCAGGGAGCATTATGGGAAGACAATACTAAAGCCAGCGGGCCAATCCCCGGAGGGGGTGTGAAGGTACGCTCCAATAAATGAATGCAAGTCTAGGTTGCAGTGATAGGCTCCACAGCTGCATGTAATACCAGAGGAGTGTGTATAGCTTTGGTGAGTGAATCCAGCTGAGCAAACATCAGGAGAGTGCCCAGGACTGCACACGTCTGCAAGGTAAGAGACCAGTAACTGCTGAGCGGATTCCTTACATACACCCCACTTCACGCGAGACCTCCGGGCGAACATGAGCACACCTAGAGTTGGGGGACCGGGAATTGTTGCTGAACCGTCTAGGATTGGGGTTAGAGTCGTGGTCCAGAGACTCGTGGTTAGTCCTTAGTGTACCCCCACCCCCCAGTGAGAACTGCGGCCAGACAGGACCATCCATGGGTCTTGGGGACATTGAGTTGTTCCTAAAATTCTTTAGGTGGAAAGGGCATCCGTAAACGAGCAGTTCTTTGGTGAGTACAGTTCTAGGATATGAGATTGATGGAAGAAACATCTTTGGTACATGGCTCGCCTCGCAAAATGACTTGGAAATCCAGGGCTGTGAAGAACCAGAGGGTTCCAGAGCAGAAACGGCAGGAGAACCCCTACAGGAAGCCCAGTCTTTAATAAATGAACCGGACTCTAGGATCAGCGGCCCTGATAGTTGATCGAATACACCAGGAGGAACTTTGTAACAGAAAAAGTCTTGGCTGACCACTGCATGTTGGAATTTGCGAGGAATTTTTCCTCTAGAAGGCTCCCAGGTAATGGTTAGTAAGGGTATAGGTTGGTTGGAAGCATCTCCCGGTATTGGTATGGAAGGTGACAAGGCAAGCAGTAAACCAGGCATAGGGACCGAAATCTTGGGATACGTACAGAGTATTTCCAACTGAGAGGAAATAACAGGGGCAACCGAAAATTCCGAGGGACAAAACCATGGTTTAGCAGGAGCAGAGAAGCAAACAACAGTAGAGCTCTCCAATACTGGGAAATCTTCATTGGGAGATAATATTGTCAGTGAATCAGGAATAGTCCTTGGGATCTTTAAATCAGTAGCATGAGAAAAAGGCAGAGCCAGGGTAGTGGTGGGAGAGAAACTAACATCAGAAGCTGAAGTCTGTACCTCAGTGACAGGGCCCTGAGAATCAACAAGCAGCAAGTATGAACTATGAAAACTCTTAATGACAGGCACCATAGGAGTACAAGGAGTCTTTTCCGAAACTGCAATGGCCCTAACCACAGGGGTACCTAACCTGACAAAAACATGAATTGGTGTGTTTTCTAGTGCAAAATCTCTGATCACAGGACTCCTAACCGATAGTGAGGGTGTCTGGGTTTGATTAGAGAAAAAATCAGATGTATTGATAAGTGACTTAGAAACAATTACTGAGGTTCTAGATTTGCTGGACATGTGAGAAAAAATACCCTTTAAGACAGGAGTTTTCATTTCTTCCCAGAGTAACCCCATGTTTGCTGGGGCATATTTAGACACAGTACTGAGGGACTGGGTTTCAGCAAAGGCAGGACAGCTAAATAGCTCAGATTTAAACCCCAGGACTTGTAATATATGCATGGTGACCTCAGACAGTACTAAGGAAGTGACCACAGATATGCTGATCCCTGGAGAATTAGCCTGGACAGAGAAATCAGGGGGACCCCCAATCAGGATACTCCTTGTAGGAAGAGCTTCAGAATCAGAAGGACAATCATTACCTCTCAGAGTCTCAAAACTAGTAAGACACAATTCAGCGAAAAGGGATACAGTGTGCAAGCTTTTAACTAATCTATATGAAAAAGCGTCACTTTGGGGAGAAAACCGTGCGTCAGCAAACATTCCTGGGAACATAATATGAACCCCAGGAGGGACATACAGACTACTGTATGCTTTTAACCCTAAGCTTAAAGAGGAGGAGAACTCAGACAGTACACGGGGGTGAATCATAACTGTACTGGTCTCTGAAGTAGGTATTTGGTAAGGAATGTCTGGGAAACCAGAAATTACTGCAGACTCCATAATGTGGGAACTATGCGCTGAAGCAGGGATCACCGCTATGTGGGCGACAGGCTGGTTCAGCGAAACACCCGGGAGAAGGGACTCTGCGAGCAAGCTTAGGGAAAAACCTGACTCCTGAATACATTTATCAGGAACCAGAACTTTAGCCGAAGTCTCCGGAGACGAAACTGCGGAAACTTGAGCTGAAGCAGGGGATTTATAGCAAAGAATCTCTAGGGACTCCGTACGGTTATGGGAATCCCTCAATGCAACCTCTGCTGTCTGACTTGTGGACTCATTCTCTGAGGCTAAAATGAAGGCATTAACTTGGAGGCAGCAAGAATTTACAGGGGTTAATGCAGACAATGCCTGAGAGTAAAACATAGGTAATCTCTCTGTATTAGGACAGACCAGGAATTTCTCCTCTGAAGCTAGGGGCGTGACCATGGCTGACAGAGAACAGGGATTTACCAAAGGAAACTCAGAGAGCTGCCCCTCAGGGGTTAATACAGAAATGACCCTGGGAACAGAACTTAGGGATTCTTTCTCTGACGGGGAAAGCGCACAGGACTGCCTAGCAGAGTTTAAAGCTGGAAAACCCTCAAGAGCTGGAGTGACAGATTCGGAGTTAGAAATAGGGGAACAAAGGGACTTATTCTCTGATAGTAGAACCTTAGTGTTGGCTAGTGAAACATATGTATTCTCCAGGGGAACCTCACAGGACTGCTCGGCAGGGGTTAAAGCTGGAAAACCCTCAAGACCTAGAGAAAGGACTTCTGAGCTAGAAATAGGAGAACTAATGAACTTATTCTCTGATACAAGAACATTAGGGCTGGGTAGAGCAACATATGTATTCTCCAGGGGGACCTCACAGGACTGATCGGCAGGGGTTAACGAAAACATATCATTGGTGTCAGGGAACCCGGGCATACACTCAGGGCAAGGATCCGTGGTAGACCAGGGATACAGCCAAGCGGCAGCGAAGCTGGCGAGGGGAGGATCCTGTTCCTTTATGCAAATGTCCAATGTCATGGAAAGGATATAGAGTGTTTTTTGGGCATCAGCCAACATGAGGAGAGGGTCCTCTTTTGCTATATAAATGTCTAAAGACAAGGCCAGGGAAGAGAGTTCCTTTTGGGCGTCGTCCAATTCTAAAGGGTACACATTTTCCCAAGTTAAAGGGTAACCAGGAAAGCAAATACAAGCGGCCAGCGATTGTTTTAAGTCCCGGAGGCGGTAAACCTTCATCATGAGATCATTACGGCATTTGTTTTGCAAAGGGGTTAAACCTACAAACACAATCAGATCTTCAATCAGGGGTATTATCTCACATAGAAATTGGTATTCACACTGGGACTGGTTTACAGGCTGGGACAGGCTTTCAGACAGAAACTTACCAACCCTCACCACAGGGCGGTCCGAGTTTGTGTGGCCGAGCATACTGTCAGGGTTCTGCTCGCCACAAACCAGGACCGGACCGCGAGGCTGAGGTGGGGTTGTAAAAGCACCGACCTGAGACCGCGCAGGCTGATCCGGATTGCGCAGATCGTAGTCATATGTCGCAGGATCAGGATTGGAGAAGACAGCGTCGTCGTTGTAGAAGCCAGGGTCAGGACAGGAGACATCAGGATAAACATTGTTCAGGCAAGAGTTCGGCAACAGGTAGTCAGGAGAGCCCCGCTTCAGCTTAGGAGCGCGGGGTTGGCCTCTGCGCGAGCGACGACCATGGCCCATGGTACTGGTCACAGGAGATGGTAGGCAGACCAGAGTAGCACACCTCTTTGCTGCACGGGTGCACCAGTGCTACAGCGCAAGAGTCCTGAGCGGGCTAGGAAATCCTCTGTCTCAGCGCAGGAACCAGGACACGGCCTCTCTAGATTAGGGAAAGAGTAGGCCCCAGGAACCAGGAAGCTGAAGATCCACAGGGAAACCTCCGCTACAGTGCAGGAATCAGGAGACTGAAGAGCGCGGGGAATACCTTTGCCTCAGTGCAGGAAAGCAGGAAGCTGAAGACATAGGGGATACCTTTGCTTCAGCGCAGGAGAACAAGCGGGAGCTTGAAGGAAGCTGAAGGACGCAGGGCGGAACCTCCGTATCAGCATAGGAGAACAAGCGGCTTGAAGGGAGCTGAAGGACGCAGGGCGGAACCTGGTATCAGCATAGGAGAACAAGCGGCTTGAAGGAAGCTGAAGGACACAGGGCGGAACCTGGTATCAGCATAGGAGAACAAGCGAGGGCTTGTGGCAAAACAGTAGACATCCAGTTAGGACTATGCTCGGCAGGGAGCATTATGGGAAGACAATACTTAAAGGCCAGCGGGCCAATCCCCGGAGGGGGGTGTGAAGGTACTGCTCCAATGAATGAATGCAAGTCTAGGTTGCAGTGATAGGCTGCACAGCTGCAGTAGATACCAGAGGGAGTGTGTATAGCTTTGGTGAGTGAATCCAGGCTGCAGCAAACATCAGGAGAGGTGCTCCAGGACTGCACACGTCTGCAAGGTAAGGCAACCAGTAAACTGCGGAGCGGATTCCTTACACATACATGCTGAAATACAAATATCACATCTCCCAATATCAAACAGCACCAAGCCAAATCAATATCTAAGAAATGCAAATAAACACTCAATTTGACAATGTGTACATGATACATTTAATCTGTGCATCATGTACATTATGCCAAGCAATGCTCAAAATAAAATAAACTATTTCAAACAAGATACAAATCCAATTAAATAAGAACAAAGCAAGTCAACAGAATTAAATTACCATCAATTAATTAATCCAATCTCAAATCAATTACAATCCAAATCAATTACACAATTCAAATCCTAAAAACAAACCATTCTGAAAAATAATCTGTCAAACTAACCAACATCAGACTAAATCAAACTTCCAAAAATAAGCCAATTAAATAAACTATTGCAAACAGCATTTAAAATAAAATTTGAAAAAATTAAATGTACATTACAAAACATTTTTACACAAAGCAGCAAATTACAAACAAAAAACATCAAAACAAGGCAAGCAAACATTAGGCAAACATGTTTTTATTATACCTGTATTTATGTCCATCTATAGTTTACATACATACATACTGTACAGGTGCATTAAAAGAGCATAAAAAATAATTTAATAACATTAAAAATAAACATACAATACAACCATTGACTGTCCCTGTACGTATGTATATCCATTGTGACATACATAAATTCATGGCCAATAAATTTACATAAAAAAAATGGATGACATAAAAAAAAAATTTTTAAAAACCTGTAAAAGTAAAATAAAATATATTTATTTAGTCTGATGGTGGTTACTTTGACATAGATTATTTTCAGAATGTTTTGTTTTTAGGATTTGAATTGTGTAATTGATTTGGATTGTAATTGATTTGAGATTGGATTAAATAATTGATGGTAATTTAATTCTGTTGACTTGCTTTGTTTTTATTTAATGATTGGATTTGTATCTTGTTTTGAATAGTTTATTTGATTTTCAGCATTGCTTGGCATAGTATACATGATGCACAAATTATTTGTATCATGTACACATTGTCAAATTGATTGTTTTTATTTGCATTTCTTAGATATTGATTTGGCTTGGTGCTGTTTGATATTGGGAGATGTGATATTTGTATTCGGCATGTATATCCTTAACTATTTCTTTGTATATTGGTTAATCATGCATATATATATATATAGTATATCTCAAGAGACAGGGGTGCCCAATGCTACATCCCATTGACAAAACATATATGGTAAAAAGTATAAAGTAAAATACTTCAATAATAATAATAATAAATACTTGGTTATTTAGTTAACCCTTTGGCCAAAGCGTCATAAGCCTGCATACCAACGCCAAGGTATAACCAAATTAAAGCAGGTCCTACACTACACTGTGAACACTTCCTTTTACCTCTGTAAGAGGGGAAGAACCCTCATATGTCCTTTTCCTACAGCAAATGAAAAGACCTTCCAAATTAAAAAGGTGAAGGAGGAGTGAGCTCTGGGGGGAAGTGCCATCAGCCTCCAGACAACTGCTACCAGTCAGAAATTGATTAACACACATTCCCAGCTAGCTCAAACTCCCACACCCACCACATCATGAATATATATTTATGTCAACAAGAGAGCTACTGAGCGTGGCAATTGTGTATATATATATATATATATATATATATATATAGATATTCTATATATATATATTATCTATAGAGCATGATGAAGCCACTGTACAAATGAATGGTGAAGGGTGGGTATCGGGCGGGCAGGGTGGGCTTTACCCCCTTAATTACCTTTATGGTTATTAACCGATAAGGTTAAGGGGTTTCGTGTTTCAAATGTATTTGTTATGTATTTTTTTGGCTACGGAGGACAGAGGGCCCTTGCTGATGGAGGGGATTCATATTGCTGAGGTTAGAAGAGCTGTATTTATTTTATTAGGCTAGTTAATGTGTTCAATAAAGGACAAATAATCTATTATCCATATCTGGATAATAGTTATTTTGCCCATTACAGTACTGTATGTGTGTTTGTTGTTGGGGGGGTGGTATTTATTTCTTTAAATGTATAGGACAGGTTTATTTTTTTGACATACAGGGTTGGTTCCTTAGGTCTGCGGGGACCTCTGGAGACCACCTGAGGACTCTCCGTACGCCCACGGGTACCAGGCTGTCACGGGGGACACGTGAAGGGAAGAACCGGGGGGCCCACATCTGTGGGGGCCCTGTGGACCTGTAGGGACCACCCAAGGGCCCCCAGATCCCTGTGGGAACCACCCGAGGACCCTCAGACACCTGTGGGGCTGACCTGGGGACCACCAGACACCCGTGGGCCCTACAGTGGAGACCCAATTTGGGGCCCACGGTGACCTGCGGAGACCACCTGGAGGCCCACGGCGCCTGATGGGGAACACCCGTAGGCCTCCAGACCCTGTGTGCACCCTTTCTCTGGGTCACTGTGGGGCCTGCATACACCCGCCAGGACCACCGGGGACTCCCGTGGGCCTGGGGTATTAACCCTCTATGTCAAAGAATAAATCATGTATGGGGGGGGCACAGGGGGTGGGTTATGTATTATTTATTAAATACAGTAATGTTTATTGTGGGGCTGTGTATTGTTTTGATTGTGGGTAGTAGGGGTGGGGGAAGGGATTATTGTCCCCGAGCCTGGGTAGATCTCCCGGGTGGGTAGTGGGTGAGGGCAGTTAGGCCTCACGGGTGGGGGTAGAGGGTGGTATTTAGGCCTCCCGAGTGAGTGGTGAGTGAGGGTGGGTTAACCCCTTAATGACTGTCGCGGTTAATAACCGCTTAGGTGATTAAGGGGTTAGGGGACATTAGATTGGCTTTTTTTATTCTTGTGTATGTTTTTCAGCAACCGAGGGCATGGACGGTGATGAAGATGAGAATGGCCTTCATCGTGGGTGCCGGACAAGGGTTAGTGCAAAATGTAATTATTTTATTTATTGTGATTAATGTATTTTTAATGGGCAAATGCATTATTATCCATATGTGGATAATAGTAATTTTGCCCATTACTGTAGTGTATGTATTAGGGGGAGGGTGTATTTTTTACAGTATTGTTTATTTTTTGGGGGCACACCATTGGTACAACAGGCACCGCGGATGGCCGCAGGGAGCCACGGATGCACCCAGACACCCGCGGGGATCTCGGACACTTCTGAAGGGACTCCCGGACATGCGCAGACCCCCGGGGACACCCGCGGGCCTGCTGTATGGATGGTGTGCCTGCAAAAAGGTAAACAAAGAAAAAAATTCTAAGTCCAGCTCCTTTTGCGCCTGCCTTTAGCTTACGCGTTTGTCAGGCACGTTTTTAAAGGCCGATTCACTAAGCGCTGCGTAGTAAATCTCAAGTACTGGCAAAAATCAGCTCATTTGCCTGATCAGGCGCATTTTGCGCCGAGGACTGAAAAAAATGCCTTTTAAGAGCAATAAAGTGCAGTTATCACTGCTTAGTGAATCGCACTGCAGCCTTTATCGGACTTAAAGGGTACTTTTCGCTCTGAAAGCCACTTATCGGAGCTTAGTGTATCGGCCCCTTTGAGTGCTGTTTCTTGCCTTTTCGCCTAAGAAACATTATTTGTTCTATTGATACTTATGGAAATGCACCTTGACATACAGTGTTTGCTTGGAGTGCCAGCTGCTTCCCTTTTGTTGTGTAAATATGTGTGTATATA
>WSYH01001816.1:61403-105749 GCA_036426205.1 Ascaphus truei
AACAGTGCAGCAAGCCTCGACATGTGTTACACTGTCAAAGAGCAAATTTAAACAATGTGAGGCAATTCAACATGTTCTTTTATTGGTGGAGTCAGTACAAAAACAATTATTTACAAATACTGTACAATGTTGAAACATTTAAAGTGCAAAGCAATTTAACCATCAATAATACATACTGCAGCCTTGATTAAATTCTTCTGGCAGATTGAAATCGGTGAAACATTTACAAAACATTTGTAAAACATGGAGATAGATGAAAAATGGACGTCTATACTGTATGAATATTAATTTATAATACATTATATATGCAGTATATATATACTGTACAGTATATAAAATCTACTGTTTGTTTTTGGTGCATGGGGCACAGGGAGTTAAAGTGACTTGCTTTTTATGTACTGTATTTGGGGGTTGTCTTTGGGGGTTTATTCATCAAATTATTATGATGAACTGCCTTTTGAAATTACAGTGCTGTTAACTATTTCAGCTATTTCAGCCACACACCTCCAGAGTTTTTAGTCCCTCCCTAGCCAAGCTAAGTGTCAATCGGCTGAGTCACCCTATCCTACCAACCCCCTCTCTCTACTGGGTCGTTAATCTTCTGCATATTGCCATTGTGTTCTTACTCCACCCATAGCCGAGCTACAAAGACTCAGTACGCCTGCGTCTAATCACACCATCCTGCATCCCCCTTCCCCAACCCTTAGAGGCCTGCTTTGGAAAATCCCCTCTCGAATTTGAAATGTAAATCTGATGTGCACAGCACTGTGAGAATTGAGAGTAAACTGATACTGTATTTCATCAGGGTGTGAAAACATTTGTCAGTCAGTATGGTTTACAGTAACATGTTTTAAATACAATACAGTACATTCTTTAATATCTTTAAAATAAAAATATATAAATATATATATATAATTTAAAATAACCCGTTCTGTAGGTCTGAGCGGGTTGAATCGGAGAAACATTTACAAAACATTCTTATTCATTGGTGCACTGTAGGGTTGGCTGTCAATGATTATGATTCGCAGGAAAGTGAATAAATATTTATTTTATTTTATCTGGAACCAAAAAATACAAATATAAAAATAATCAGGAATAATACATAATGCAGTCTTAATTAAACATTTGTAAAATATGGGGAAACATGAGTAATGCACATTTATAAGAATATTATTTAATACTATATACAGTACTGTAATGTACTGTATAATATATATACTATATACTGTATAGTAATATTTTTTTTTCCGTCTTTATCTTTTCCTCATTCTATCTGCAGTACAGTAGTTCATTGAGAGAGGAGAGGTTTTGTGTACATCATTACTGCTGTTTATATACTGTACATTTGACTGTACAAGCAGATTTGACAGGACACAACGCCCCCATCTCCCCCTAGGCCACCCTTTTTCCTGGAACGACAAGAAAACAAAAAATTAGTGCAGTTACTGTACTGTACTGTATGTCCGTACTGTACTGTATTATGGCAGAACTACTGTAGGTGGCCGGTGCAGCTTTCTCTGTAAAGAAAAAAATGGAGCAGTTAGTAGACAGTTACTGTAGTTACTGTAGTACTGTCAAACTAGTCTACTGTAGTCTACTGTAGAACTGAAACTACTGTATACTCTGTATACTCTGACTACTGATAAATTCTATGTACTGTACCCTGATGGCTGGTGCTGCTCTCTCTGTAAAGAAAAAACTAACTACTGTATTCTCTTACTATCTGGAAAGAAAAAATCTGTGCCATACTTACCTGTATCATACAGTACTTACAATACTACAGCACAGTACAACTTTCCTGATGCTTGCCCATTACGCGCGATGACAATGGGCAACACAGTGGCAATATGGTCTATATATTTATTGCAGCGTTCCACGGTGAGTACATCGTTCCAAAAACTCATTATGCCTTTCAACAACTCGTCCTTTTTGGAGGGTTTCACCACTTTTGGGATATGGTCCTTCAGCTGATGCCAGACCATTTCGATCGGATTGAAGTCTGGCAATCTGTCATTGGAAAGAAAGGACAATTGGTTTAAAAGCTAAAAACAGTGGGGAACAAAAATGGGACACGGTCTACTGCACTTACTCCGCTGGCGTCTTCACCCAGTTGATGCCGCGCTCAAGGATATGCGCCGTTGACGCGGTGTGCTTGGGATCGTTGTCCTGGTAGAAGCGATGACCATTGGGGAAGTCACGTGTGATGTATTGCACAATGTCGGGCACAATGTTGTCTTGGAAGAAAGCTTTATTCATGATTCCTATAGCAAGAAATGAAAAGTGCACAATAGTACAGTACAGTGCATACGGTAAGGCAACACTAGTCAAGTACAGTGCATTAGGCGACATTATATTTGATACATTTTACCTTCAAAGATGACAATGCATCCCAGTCCACGCCTAGAGATGGCACCCCACACATGCAGCTTCACAGGGTGTTTTGGCCGCGGCTTCAAAGATATGTGGCCTTTTTTGTGGAAAGCAAATCTTGCAAATCTTTCAGTGACACAGTAGACTCATCAGTGAAGATGCAATCCTGGAAAGTCTCCCCGCTGTCGATCCATGCCTGAGCCTGGAGCACTCTTTTGATTTTGTTTGCATCCCGTATCATGGGGTACGCTCTGTAATGACAAGGAATAAAAAATTTTAGCGGCACAGTGCAGTACAGTTTGAGAAACAACACTTTTACCTCCTGTACTGTCCAGTACTAACCTCACACGTCCATATTTCCATCCAATGCTGCATCTCATCTTCTTTATGCTGCTCTCGGATACAGTCAGATTGTGCTTTTCCTGCAGAGTGTTTTTAACCCTTAATGCACTCCTCTCATCATTCACCTCACTTATTTTGTCCACCAGAAGACTTGTCTCCCTACAATGTAAAGAAATTATATTTTTTTATTAATATGCAGCAATATAAAATGTATATAAATGTAATGTTGTAATATACAGTAAATATAAATATACAAAAAATGTATACTGTTGTACTATAAATATAAATATACAAAATAAATATACTGTTGTAATATAAATATAAATATACATCCTATATATACCGTTGTAAGATTAATTGAAAATTATAAAAAATGTATACTGCTGTACTATAAATATAAATAGACAAAATATATATACTTTTGTACTATAAATATAAATAAACAAAATAAATATACTGTTGTAATATAAATATAAATATACATCCTATATATACCGTTGTAAGATTAATTGAAATATACAAAAAATGTATACTGCTTGTACTATAAATTTAAATAGACAAAATATATATACTGTTGTACTATAAATATACAAAATAAATATACTGTTGTAATATAAATATAAATATACATCCTATATATACCATTGTAAGATTAATTGAAATATACAAAAAATGTATACTGATGTACTATAAATATAAATATACAAAATAAATATACTGTTGTAATATAAATATAAATATACATCCTATATATACCATTGTAAGATTAATTGAAATATACAAAAAATGTATACTGCTGTACTATAAATTTAAATAGACAAAATATATATACTGTTGTACTATAAATATACAAAATAAATATACTGTTGTAATATAAATATAAATATACATCCTATATATACCATTGTAAGATTAATTGAAATATACAAAACATGTATACTGCTGTACTATAAATATAAATAGACAAAATATATATACTGTTGTACTATAAATATAAATGTACAAAATAAATATACTGTTGTAATATAAATATAAATACAGTAGAGGCAGCGATTATTCTAACAAAAACAAGTGGCAATTCCCCAAAAGACCCAGGTACACCCAGGTACATTCTGAATACATTTCCTTAAACTAGCCCCAGCATTTTTGGATTGATTAATGGCCTATTAGATTAACAGTGGGGGTCCCTGGCAGTCCCATTCAAACTGAATTGGAATGCCAGGGATCCCTGCTGTGTTAATCCTATGGGTCGTTAGTCAATGCAGAAATGCCTTAAACATGCCTCAAACTAGCCCAGAACATACCCAGCACATACCCTGAATGTAACCCGGCTAGTTTAAGGCAAATGTTAGAATAAGCGTTGCCTCTACTGTATACATCCTATATATACCGTTGTAAGATTAATTGAAATATACAAAAAATGTATACTGCTGTACTATAAATATAAATAGACAATATATATATACTGTTGTACTATAAATATAAATATACAAAATAAATATACTGTTGTAATATAAATATAAATATACATCCTATATATACCATTGTAAGATTAATTGAAATATACAAAAAACGTATACCGTTGTACTATAAATATAAATAGACAATATATATATACTGTTGTACTATAAATATAAATATACAAAATAAATATACTGTTGTAATATAAATATACATCCTATATATACCGTTGTAAGATTAATTGAAATATACAAAAAATGTATACTGCTGTACTATAAATATAAATAGACAAACTATGTTGTAATATAAATCAACAGAAATAACAACAGTATTATAGTATATACAGAACTGTACTGTAGATGTACAGTACTGTATGAACAGTACAGCACACACAGTTTTCTATATTTTATTTTTGTTAAGTTTTATAAATATACTTACGCATTAGTTACACTTGGTGCCCTTTTCCGGTCTCTGTTTTTTCCGTATGCATGATAGCTCACGGTGTTTGATGGCACAACGAGGCCAGAAGTAGCTAACCAGCATTGGATAGCAGCAATTCGGTGTCCGCTCGTGTACATCTCCTTAATTCGCATGCTGAGATCCTTTGAAATCTTTTTAACAGGCATTGCTGCGAGTAGAAAGAAATACAAACACAAGAATGTATATTCGATGTTTAGTCGATGTGTATTCTATGTGCAGTCAATCCACAAAATGGATGGTGTATTTATACGGTAATGACTCACATTAGAGTACGCCCACTTTCAACACCTGTACCTGGTCGCCATGCATAAAAGGTCACACACTTTGCATAGCCCACCACTCCATGATCTTTATCTGAACTTGCCCTTGTCCAGATACTGTACTGCATTGTGCCACCTGCTTCCATGGAGCAACCCCGGTTCTATGGACGCAAGAACCCACTCACCTCTGCCGTGTCTGTCATGCTGAAAAAGCGAAAGGTGGTTGCCGTTTCCACGCCAAGGGCAAAGCGACAGGCTAAGGCCAATAAAGAAAACCTTCTGATGACCCCAAAGGTTAAGGGTTTTCTTAGACGTAAGCCTCATTATGTCAAGAAGATATACGGTGATGTACTCTCGACACAAAACGATTGGCAGCCAACCCATCGAATCCGCAGACCACTTCCTCCCATATGCTTCGACGACTCTGCTGTAGCTGTCCTGGAAATCTTCAACCCGTCTTCTCCACCCCCATCTTCTCCGGTTCCATCTGACGACGCTGCCGCCTCTGAAATCCATGGCTCACTTTCTCCTTTGCACTTAGACGACTCTGCTTCTCGCCCGGAAATCCAAAGGTCACTTTCTCCATCCCTCTTCGACGACGCTGCCGCTTCTCCTCTACCGGGTATCCACAGGTCACCTCCTCCACTCTCCATCGATGCCGCTTCTGTCCATGGAACCCCCATCTCATCCTCCGTTGCACCCATCCCCCCAGATGTCCAGATGCCATGCACAAGAAGCAGCTCGTTAGACCGGATGCTGAATGGGATAAGTGTGGATCTCCCCGGGAATTCTATTGTGCTGGCAAAGATAGATCTGCTTCTTGAGACCATGTTAAATGTGGAGCAACGGATGCTACAAATGGAAAACGGATGGATCAACGGATGGAGAAGATAGAGGCTGACATTGCGGGCATACATTATTTGCTCAGTGCTAATGCCCCTGTTTCCCCGACGCCGGAGCAGGGGGGTGACATGGATGTGATGAATGGCACCTTCGACCCCCTTCCATCACCAAGTGCACCCCCTCCACCAGAAGATGTAGTGTACATGTATGCCGTTGAGGAGGACATGACAACCCCGTCAAGACCACGCCAGGAGACAACACGGCGACCATGACCGGAGGAAAGCTTTCTCCCAGACAACCTACCATCGCCCGTCGCCTCAAGCACACCCGTTCCCAAAAGATCTACACCTGCTCGCATCGAAACAGTGCCCGACATCACCCTGTGCGATCTGCCACCGGCGCTCAGGGAGAAGTATAGGGTGAGGAGTGCTGGTGTACCCCACACGTTGTACTGCGAGTGGGTGTTCAAAGTGAACAACGAAAGAAATCGCGTTAAAAAGGCGCTTCCTGTCAATTTAAGGAAAAACATTGTGGAAGAAATGCGGCCCTTTTATGAAGTTACAGATCCTGTAATGAAAGGCGTTAGAAACTGCATTAATGGCGTTTTGCGCCATGAAAGGAATCGGCCATGGCTGGACAATGTGGAGGACTTTCAGTGAGACCATACTGTTGTGCTGAACTGTATTGTACTGTACATGTTTTGCCCTACAGTACCCGCTGTACTTAAACAAAGGAGATGTTGTTGTGTGTTTTTTTACACAGGACATGCACAACTCCAGTCCCTGAGGGCCGCAAACAGGCACGGTTTTCAAGGTTGCCCTGAAAACCTGCCCTGTTTGCTGCCCTCTAGGACTGAACTGGTGCAGGTCTGACTGACAGTGTTGCGCACCATCCCACTGTACTGTACTGTATACAGTACTGTGTTTCTTTAATAAAGGAGATGTTACTTAAAATGCTTCAACATTGTACTGTATTTGTAAATAAATGTTTTTGAACTGACTGCACCAATAAAAGAAAATGTTGATTTGTCTTACTGTACTGTGCATTGTTTCCATTTGCTCCTTTGATAGTTCTGTATAACAAAATACAGAGTAACAAATGTTGAGGCTTGCTGCACTGTTTTTTTACTTACATGAATAGAGCAGTGTATTGGTGCATCACCATGAATAGCTCAATAAATGTAAATTGATTCCATTTCCAATAGTGGATCCAAGCTCCAGGACATAGAGTATTATATCATGACATCCCAGGGTGAGAAACTAGAGACCTGGTGGTGCCCACGCGGGTACCCCAAAATAGGTCTCCTAATAACAGTATACTCACACCTGAGGAGTAACTCAAATAAATCCAGCAGTGGATGGTAAGAAAAAATGGGCTTTTCCCTTTACCTTCCTTTATGGTGTCCTTAGTTAATGGATCGGTTCCAGCGTGCAGTCCTCTGGAGGTAGATACGAACAGCAAAGGATGAAGAGGAGCACAGCAGCGTTTCCCAGCTAGTATAGCACCAAAAAATGAGGGTAACTCAAAATAGGGATAAGTTATAAATAGAGTAATTTATTGCTCAGTTTTAAAAAAACAATGGTAGGAACGCACCTACCTAGGTGCGTTCCTACCATTGTTTTTTTAAAACTGACCAATAAATTAAACAGGCACCTGTACCGACGAGGAGAGGCAAATCAGCGGGCACCACGATGCAGGAAGAAAATCCTTTATTTAATACATGGATAAAAAGAGGAGGGGAGGCATACCCCTGAGGTGCAGGGGTATGCCTCCCCTCTTCTTTTTATCCATGGATTAAATAAAGGATTTCGTATACAGCACAGTCCAGCCTCAGGGGCAAAAGATAAGATCGAGTTGAAACTTCTTGGGGACCATAGTTAATGTGAGCAAACGGATGCTAACAAATGGAAAACGGATGGATCAACGGAATGGAAAGGGAAAAACTACTTAGATGCTACATTAAGGCGGGCTAGCATTAGAGTGCGGTCAGGGATTCGACGTGCCCAACGTTTAAAAAGTCCCAGACTGCCGAAGACAGGGGTGACATGGATGTTCATGAATGTACACCGTTCGAAAGGAACTGGAAAAGGAACCGCAAAGGGACCCTTTCCAGTCACGCAAGTGCAGAAACCCCCAGGGTGGCCGACACGAGAAAGTGTCTGTACATGTATGCCTTGATGAAGGGGAGGCCATAAACACACCCGTCAAAAAAGACCAAGGGGGGGGGACGTCCAGGAGACAACGAAAGCAAATGAAATCGACCATAGACTACCGGAGGTGAAGAAATCTAATTCTCGCGCAGAACAGCGAACGCTACCGATACAAAATGGGGCACCTTTGCGCCAAAAAATTAACCAGCAGCCGCCCTTAGGGGTGTCCTCAATAGACTCTACACCGTTCTACCGCCATCGTAAGAAAAGCAGGTTCCCAGGCAATAAAACAGGAAAGGACCCCAAAAAAAAAAAAGGACCTGTGCGATCTGGCCGACGCGGCGCTCAGGTAATTATGGATTTTGAGGGAGTGTGGGGGTATCTGGATGTTGACGCCAACAAGAAAACGTATATAGCTGGGGAAGTCGAGTGGGGTGTTGCAAAAGATGAAGCAGACGTGAAAATAAGAGTGGCTCGTTAAAAAGGCGTGTTCACGTGTTCAAGTTTAAGGGAAAAACATTGTGGAAGAAATGCGGCCCACTTTATATGGTATTTTGAATAGAAGGGAGAAAGTATACGCGTGTAATTGAAAGGCTTAAAACTGCATGTAATGGCTTTGTTGCTTCCAGACAATGGAAATCGGGGACCGATTAAGGGGCATTGGGAGACAAATGATGAAGAGGAAAAAAACACTTGCAGTTAGGGGGGGTGCGCGATGGGACTGTGAGTGGGGTGGCTGACCTGTTATTTGTACTGGGTACATTTAAATAATGGCCACGTACAAAAAGTACGCCCGCTGACTGTCACCAAAGGTAGGATGTGGTGTGGTTGTGATTGTTTAGGGCACGGGGACATGAGAACAACTGCACGTGCCCTGTAAGGGGTCCGCAACACACAGAGCACCTATTTGTTCGAAATAGTTGCCCTTAAAACGTGCGCCTGAGGTGCTGCCCTCTATGGCATGAACGATAGGTTGGCAGAGGGGGGTCTGAAACTAAGGACGAACTGGGTGATATGCGCACAACCATCACCACTGAGAGACTGGGGTACTGTATACAGTACATAACGATGGTTCTATAACTAAAGGACAGGATATTAATCAAGTAAAAAATACTGCAACCAATTTACTGTGTATGAATTTGGTAAATACATTTTTTATAATAGACTGACTTAACGCAGCCGACTAGAAGAAATTGTGATGTTAGTCTTAACAAAGAGGGTACTGTGCGATTTTTCCATAATTGCTCCTTTGATAGTGGTCTGGTATACAACAAAAATAGCAGAGTAGACAAATGTATAGAGGGCGGCTTGCTGCACTGTGTGTAATGTTTTACTAGCATGTAGAATAGAGCAGTGTATTAGGAAAGAACAGGAGGGTTGCCTCACCATGAAAGCTCAATAAATGTAAATTGATTCCATTTCCAATATTGGATCCAAGCTCCAGGACATAGAGTATTATATCATGACATCCCAGGGTGAGAAACTAGAGACCTGGTGGTGCCCACGCGGTACCCCAAAATAGGTCTCCTAATAACGTATACTCCACACCTGAGGATTAACTCAAATAAATCCACGTGGATGGTAAGAAAATGGGCTTTTCCCTTACCTTCCTTTATGGTGTCCTTAGTTAATGGATCGGTTCCAGCGTGCAGTCCTCTGGAGGTAGATACGAACAGCAAGGATGAAGAGGAGCACAGCAGCGTTTCCCAGCTAGTATAGCACCAAAAAATGAGGGTAACTCAAAATAGGGATAAGTTATAAATAGAGTAATTTATTGCTCAGTTTTAAAAAAAACAATGGTAGGAACGCACCTACCTAGGTGCGTTCCTACCATTGTTTTTTTAAACAGACCATAAATTAAACAGGCACCTGTACAACGAGAGAGGCAAATCAGCGGGCACCACTGCAGAAACCATTTNNNNCTGAGGCTGGACTGTGCTGTATACGAAATCCTTTATTTAATCCATGGATAAAAAGAAGAGGGGAGGCATACCCCTGCACCTCAGGGGTATGCCTCCCCTCCTCTTTTTATCCATGTATTAAATAAAGGATTTTCTTCCTGCATCGTGGTGCCCGCTGATTTGCCTCTCCTCGTCGGTACAGGTGCCTGTTCAATTTTCTACACCAGCAAAGGAGCACACAGAGCCGGTTTTTCCGTGGACATACATGAGTACATCGCTGCTTCATGAGAGCTGCCCCAGGCACACAGGGTCTATATAGTTCAGGGAGACAGAGAGGTCTGGGGGGGTTCCAGAACTTCCCCCACACAACTCTCCATGCTCCTGCTAGACCAACTGCCATCTATGGGTTAATGCACACAGCCTCAAGCATGCATTTATAATACCACCTGACCCGGTTTCAAAAGCAGAAAGACATTCATTATTTTTCAATAGTGGGTTAAAAGCTCTACAGCACTGGTTGATTGGGGCATCCACCCCAGTATTTGTTGAGCAATAAATTACTCTATTTATAACTTATCCCTATTTTGAGTTACCCTCATTTTTTGGCGCTATACTAGCTGGGAATTGCTGGGAAACGCTGCTGTGCTGCTCTTCATCCTTTACTGTTTTTTTACTGCCTGGTCGCGCAATTGGCGTGGGAACTAGGGCAATTGGCGTGGGAACTAGGTCAACTGGCGTGGGAACTTATGTTCTAGGGCACCTAGAGATAAAATTCATTTTGCTCCTAGATGTTAGGAACCCCCTCACTTCACCCCAACAGGGTCCGAGCAGTAATGGCAGCGAGAAAGGGTCACGCCGGCGAGGAGGGTCCTACCATTGAGCGCAAATGGCGGAGAAAGCTTTGAAGCGGCTTAGTCACAATTAGCAGAAACCTGGAACCCAGAACTCCAGTTCTGTTCGAGCTAGAGGGCTCATATTCGCACACCATGTAGTCCTAGTTGCGGCAGAATTGCATGGCAAATTGCGACCCTCTCGTGGCAACAGAACGGAGTCAGGGTAATGGTAAAATTCAGGTTTCTGCCATTGACTTGCATGGCAGAAAAAAAGCCACTTTGGTAATGTGCTTTTAAACTGTCTTTTGGTATCTCGGTTCCGGGGGTCGTGCAAGGCTGAAATTTTGCCACTATGGCAAGGGTCCTTCCGCATGAGGACCAGGCGAATTTCAACCTGCTCAGACCCACAGAATGGATTATTTTAAATTATATTCGCGCAATTGGCGTGGGAACTACTTAGGGCCTCGGTCAAGTTCACAGCCAATTGGCGTGGGAACTTCTGTTCTAGGGCACTTAGAAATAAAATTATTTTTGCCCATAGATGTTAGGCACTGTATACCACTGTACAGTATACTGTAGAAGACACATAATGAAACGATACTGAACATGTAGAATAAATGCATAGTTTTATTTATTCGGGTTTATTACACAGTATACTGTATGGCTGGAAAACATCAGCATACAGTACAATATTATCCATCGAAATCCCCCCATTAGCCGTTTTCTTTTCTGAGGAAAAACAAAAAGAAAATTTTTAATGTACAGTAATGGTAAGCCCCCTAAACAAGTACCCAGCCAGCCCCACCAAAATAATACGGCAACAATACAGTACTCACCATAGAATTTCCCATTCAGCTTGCGCCGGCGCCGGTCCACTGCCAGTCCAGCTTTCTTCATCATCCACGTCGATAGTTTGCAGCGGGACTAGTCCACCTGTTGTCAGCAGGTGAGGCTGGAAATCTCTTAGGTACATGCAAGCTTCATCAAAACTGCACGCAAAATCCGACTCAGGCTCAGGGTTGTCACTGACGGTGGGACTGTCATTGGAAGCCGGTGCTGGTGCTGGTGCTGGTGCTGGTGCATTGCTTGGCAGCGACTGTTGCTTCTTACTTGGTTTTAACAGGAAACAAAAGAAACAGCGCACAATGCCAAATAGTGAAGCAAGTAATGCTATATATTAGTAATTACAGGGTAATAAATCTGCGTACATCAAAACAGTGGAATAGGTGCATTTAGTGTGTTTCACACAAGTTACCACTCAGCAACTGTTGTCAGAAGAGTCTGCAGCTTGCTTCTCTCAGCGGGGGCGCTACGTTGGTTCAGGAGCAGGATTAATGTCCAAAACCCCTCATCCCGCAGTACATCGCTCCCAAGGGGATTTCCCTTTACAGCAACCACGCTCCGTTGCAGGTATTGGTGCTTGGTGGGACCGCTCGCGCTTCCAAGCCGTCTGGTGCAGCTCGTGTAGCTCAGCGAGCAGATCCACTGTACGGGGGTGAGACCTCAGCTCTGCAAGGGTACACTCGGCGTGCCACGTTGTCGCTCCATCACGGGATACTGCGTGATGACAGGGCCCTTCGCCTTTTGCTGCCTCCATGATCATAGATACGGGAAAAATCCAGTGACACACACCAATACCCTCCAACAAATTGGGGCTCAATACGGTGAAAACAGGGATCGCTACATAACCTTTTCCTTACTGCACGCTTCCACATATGAGGAGTTGGCGAAAATTTGTAAAAGTCATAGTTTTCGATAAAATACTGATAAATTTGAGCAACTGTTGCCATATTATCATCTGTTGCATTAATCGCGGCACATATCAAATACGCGTAACTTCTGTCGGGTTTTTGGAAAGCGGGCTGCACTTGAACGCTCATGGCGGGTGGGTCTCTGGAGAATACTGTAACTGAAACTGGTCTTTGTCTTTATTTAATATGAAAAGCCTAAATTGATACATTTTTGCAACTCTTCCTTCAGTCCCAAGGCCAAGGCCAAGTTACAATGGCACACTGTGGTACAGTATCTTTTTTAAACTTAACACCTGCAAGCCGACACATTACTGATTCGGCCAATTACAATTCATGAATTTCTGCCATCTGGCTGACACGCGAAGCATTGCAGCCTATTAAAATCCGAACCATTATCAATAAACGCATCAGCTGGGCATGACCCGTGGCTGAGAACGCAAGGTGAACGCGGCATGCGCCAGGTGAACAGCGTCGCATTCCAGAAACCAGCCAGGGACAAACCGGTGATTTGTTAGAATAAAAGCTGCCGCAGCAGTATATATGTGTGTATATATGTGCCTAAGACATGCAAATGAGCATACAGTATATTTACATTTGCTATATGCTTTGCTGTGGAGGGTTTATGTCACTTTTTTTACTCACCATAACTTAACTCAGTGTATATATATGTATATATATATATATATATATATATATATATATACTCTATATATCTAATCATATATACACTGGTTAAGTTTGGTGAGTAAAAAAAGTGACATAAACCCTCCACGCAAAGCATATAGCAAATGTAAATATACTGTATGCTCATTTGCATGTCTTAGGCAGGTCTGCAACCCCGCCTTCCACCATTATCGCCCAGCACAACGCACTTCGCACTGTCAGCAGGGATTCTGGGAAATGACATGCAAATGAGCACACAGTGCCACTTTTTGCTTCAAAAACCATTTTATACATGGTTCCCTATAGGCTTAAGCTTGCTGCATGGTCACAGCTTTGAGCACAGCCAGGGTTAAGATGCATAGCCAGAAAACCCACCCACAGACATTTTTTTTTTTTTTTTTTTTTTACGTTTTACATATTTACAGGAAGCAAATATAACTTTTCAAAAAAACCATATAACCAAACATTATACAAAGATAAGAATCATATACTTCAAGATTCTTTCATCTCATTCTTACAACCCAAACCTTAAAACTCAATGCCTTTCTCCACTCTCTAGTACTGTTATCATCTTTTTTAATTCTTCCTCCATACGTTCCAACCCTCTCTTACTTTTCTCTACCAAGAATCCATTCCTCACATCACTTTCATACGCGTCCCTTACAGATTTCACTTCCCAATATTTCTGCCCGAATTTTCACCATAGTCGTTTGTGCAAAACCTATTCCTTTGTGAGCCCTACTTCATTCTTTCCCTTGGTGCTCCTTCCCTTTCTATCTCCCGCTGGATTTGCCTCTTTTGCCTGTGCAATCCCTTTTTGGCCTGCCTTTTCTTCACTTTCGTTCCCACTTACTCCGCTTACACTTCTCTGTATTTTAGTTCCCTCCACGCTTATCTGATTTTTTTGTGAGGACGAGCTATTGCTCTCACTACTCTCCTTCTCCCTCACCTCTCACCTAGCCTCTTTTATTTTAACCCACTGTACATGCTCCTTTTTTAGTTCTTCATATTGCTCTTTTGTCAGCTGTTTTCTTTGGTACATCATTTTTTTCTAATCTTTCTATTATCTGTTCCTCACTACTCCCCCCATGCTGCTTCCGGAAAATACCAACCCAAAATAGAACATCTCCCATTGCATCCTCAAAATGTTCCATTTTCTCTTTTAGGGTTACTTTCCCTGATACTTTTCCAACTTTACCCTCTACACCGTTCTCTCTAGGCTCCACTTTACTCTGGCTAACCTTATCTTCCTTTGTTTCTATCCCTTGCAGATTTTTACGCTTTTGAGTTTTTTCCTCCTATTTCCATTTCCTCCTCCAAAACATCTTGGGGACCTTCCCTCTCCCTCTGTGAATCTTGAAACTCCATACTTTCCGCCCAGCTAGGTTCCACCACATTCAATGACCGTATTTTCCCCTCCCCCGCATCTTTCTGATGGACTGCTCCTGTCTCCTCCCCTCCCCCCACCTCCGGTTTCTGGGCCAAGGAGTCCAGGAAGAGATCTTCCTCTTTTTTCTCCAAGATATCGCCTGTCGAACCTGCCAAAGTTTCTTCCATTTCTTCTCCTGAAGTTTCCTCAACTACAGTAATCTCCTGAAATCCCTCTACATTGGCAGACTCTTGTGTACACTCCATTTCAGTCCCAATTTTAGCAACCTGAGCATAACTTTTTTTCGAGCATTGTCGTGCAAAGTGTCCAAACTCACCACACAGGTCGCACTTTTTTGGAATGTCACAATCCACAGCAAATTGTCCCTCTTTCCCACAGTTCCTGCAAACCACCCCAGTTTTTCCACAATGTTCTTTAGTATGTCCGTACTGGTAGCACTTCCTGCAGTAGGTAGGTTGGCTGAAATAACTCAAAAAAAACCTGATTCCCTCCGATACTGAAAGTTGAAGGTGGATGAGCTCCACCCCCCACTCCATCTGGATCAGGTTTAAGCCTAATCCAAAATCTCCTCTTGCTGTTGTAGATCCCGTAGGCATTCTTTAATTCAATTCCACCTTTAACACTTGTACTGTATCGTCTCAAGAACATCACCAGGTCTTCTTTCGGTACGAACGGGTTGTACATGTGTACCGTCACCACTTTCTCGTCCACCTGGAAGCTCGGAATCACTTTAATTCCTCGCATATTCGGGTCTTCCGCCATCCTTTTAACCTTCTCATAGAGATTCAGGCATTCTCCTTCCATATGAAGCGTCACATCATAGATGCCCTGCCGTGCGAAATCCTGTAGGCAGAACACCTTTTCTGTATCCACACCGGCTTTCCGCAGCACCCCCTCAACGATGAACTTCAATCCAATACGATATCTTTCATCTGCATCGATCTCGAAACGTACCGTATTCTTGAGATGCGCACCTGTCGCCATCTTTCGTCTGTCGCCTTCCTAGGAAGCTCGGGATGGCGTGCCCCCCTAATAGCAGCAAGTGTCTTAAGATCCCGAGGAGCCGATGCCACAGGGCCAAGGGGGCACAGTCCCAGCTAGACTTTTTTTTTTCTTTTTAAAGTTTTATTAACGATTCACTTAATTACAACCAGTAATATACAGAAAATATCACTATACATTCCTTACATTGCCAAAAAAAAAACACAAAACACCACAATACCTAAGCATGAATTACTTCCCAAGTCCTACACTAAGCTTTTCGTACATTCTCCAAAACATATATTAACTTTTCAGAAGGGAAAAAAAAAACATAACTTTACGAAAAAAAACCTATAACCAAAACATCATACAAAGATAAGTACCATATACAGTACTTCAAGATTCTTTCATTTAAAAAACAAAAACCCTTTCTCTAGTCTCAAGTAATGCGATCATCTGTTTTAAATTTTCCTTTATACATTCCAAATCTCTCTTATTTTCCTCTAGCTGGACTCCAGACCTCACATTTTTTTCATACCCGTCCCTTGCCTCTTTTACATCCAAATATCTCCGCCCAAATCCCCTCGCAACTCGATTGTGCAAAACCTCTACCTTTGTAAGCCCTACTTCATCCTTTCCCTGGGTGCTCCTCCCCTTACTATCTCCCGCAGAATTTTCCTCTTTTGCCTGTACAATCCCTTTTTTGCCTGCCTTTTCTTCACTTTCGTTCCCACTTACTCCACTTACACTTCTCGGTATTTTAGTTCCTCCACGCTTATCTGACTTTTTTGTGAGGACAAGCTGTCATTCTCACTTTTCCCCTTTTCCCTCCTTTCTATTGTTTTTGCTTTAGTTCCCTCCACGCTTATCTGTTTTTTTTGTGGGGACGAGCTATTGCTCTCGCTACTCTCCTTCTCCCTCACCTCTCCCCTAGCCTCTTTTATTTTAACCCACTGCACATGCTCCTTTTTTAGTTCTTCATATTGCTCTTTTGTCAGCTGTTTTCTTTGGTACATAATTTTTTCTAATCTTTCTATTATCTGTTCCTCACTACTCCCCCTATGCTTCTCCGAAAAATACCAACCCAAAATAGAACATCTCCCACTGCGTCCTCAAAATGTTCCATTTTCTCTTTTAGGGTTACTTTCCCTGATACTTTTCCAACTTTACCCTCTACACCTTCCTCTCTAGGCTCCACTTTACTCTGGCTATCCTTATCTTCCTTTGTTTCTATCCCTTGCAGATTTTTACGCTTTTGAGCTCTTTTCCCTCTTATTTCCATTTCCTCCTCCAAGACATCTTGGGGACCTTCCCTCACCCTCTGTGCATCTTGAAACTCCATACTTTCCACCCAGCTAGGTTCCACCACACTCAATGACCGTATTTCCCCCTCCCCCGCATCTTTCTGATGGACTGCTCCCATCTCCTCCCCTCCCCCCACCTCCGGTTTCTGGACTAAGGAGTCCAGGAAAAGATCTTCCTCTTTTTTCTCCAAGATATCGCTTGTAGAACCCGCCAAAGTTTCTTCAATTTCTTCTCCTGAAGTTTCTCCTTGTAGAAACTCAGGGGTTTCCTCCACTTCTGAGATCCCCCCCTCCTGTAAGTCCAGCCTCTTCCGTCTGTCCCTTCCCAAAGATCAGTCCAACAAACTCTGCGGTATCTCCAGGCTCACTACCCCTTGCCGCTTGTGCGTAACATTTTCTTTTTGTGCACTGCCGTGCAAAATGTCCATGTTCCCCACACAAGTCGCACTTTTTTGGGACTCGACAAGCCATTGCTCTGTGTCCTTCTTCTCCGCAATTGTGGCATACAGTCCCAACTTTGTCACACTCCTCCTTGGTTTGTCCATATTTGTGACAATTCCTGCAATAAACAGCCATAAGCGTTTCTTAACATTTCTCCTCCCCTTACCAGAGAACAATATCTCCTCAGGAAACACACAATGTCTTCCTTCTGTACAAAAGGGTTATACATATGTACAATAAGCAACTTGTCCTCCAGCATAAAGCTCTGGGCCACGCTGATTCCCAACAGCCTTGGATCCTCTTTCCTCTCACGGCACATTTCATAGATGTTCCAGCAATCCGCATCTGTATTCAGGGTCAGGTCATAAATGCCCTGCCTCGGGAAGTCTTGGAGGCAGTACGCCTTCGTCTCGTCCTGCTCCAGCATCTCTCCAAGGACTTTCTCCACCACATGTTGCAATCTCACACGGTCTCTCTCGGCTTCCTCGACCGGGAACCGGACTGTATTCCTCATCCCACCGAAAGCCATCGTCCGCCTTGAATAAGCTCAGGTGCGGCACCCTAATTGCAGCAGGTGGGTTAAGCCCTTTTGGGCGATCCCACCAGGAAAAGGCGCCGGCCCCTCACTTCCGCATCTGCTCGCTCGGAACCGCTCGCTCAGGATCACTCCTCCCAGCTCGAGATGGCGTGCCCCCCCAAAAGCAGCAGGAGTCTTTAGTCCCCGAAGGGACGATGACTCAAGGCCAAGGGGACACAGTCTCAGCTACACAGCTGTTTCGACCTTAATGGGTCTCATCAGTGTGGGGTTGGTTAACTGGCTATGCAATGAAGCAAAAGGATGGGGTTTACTATACTGAGTTAAGTTATGGTGAGTAAAAAAAGTGACAAAAACCCTCCACAGCAAAGCATATAGCAAATGTAAATATACTGTATGCTCATTTGCATGTCTTAGGCAGGTCTGCAACCCCGCGTTTCACCATTATCACCCAGCACACAGCACTTCCAATGCAGCAAGGGATTCTGGGAAATGACATGCAAATGAGCACACAGTGCCACTTTTTGCTTCAAAAACCATTTTATACATGGTTCCCTATAGGCTTAAGCTTGCAGCATGGTCACAGCTTTGAGCTCAGCCAGGGTTAAGATGCATAGCCAGAAAACCCACCCACAGACAGCTGTTTCGACCTTAATGGGTCTCATCAGTGTCAGGTTGGTTAACTGGCTATGCAATGAAGCGAAAGGATGGGATTTACCATATACTCAGACATACCTGAAATCCGGGACCTATTTATATCAGTAGACTGTCCTCCGGGCCAACTAGTTCTTGAAGAACCTTCCACCAGTGCGTGGCAGCCTACTGCCCTGGTGTCCAGTACTCCTAACAGGGTAGGCCCACTTCTTCCCAAAGTCTCCTTTACGCAGAGTGCTCTTGCCGGAGCTAACAGTTGGGCTGAAAGTCCACCCCCTACGCTAGCTCCCAATTCCGGGGCACACCACAGAAACATCAGTGACAGTCGTGTGACTAGAGAAGGCTCCGAAATGGGGGTGACCCTGTCGCAATAAGTGGAAGCATTAACCGTGTCATCTCAGTCACAAAATTATCGCAAGCTCAAAGCCTTCTCTGGGGTCCTCCCAACGCCCGTTGGCGAAGGAGGGACAGACGTCTGGAAGGAGCATACTCTAAAAGTATTGGATGAATGGCCCTGCACGGATGCAATAAAAAGGCAGCGCATCATGGAATGTCTTAGGCTGCCCGCCTCCACCATTGTAGGAATCCACCGGGAACAATACCCCGATTTGACGCCTCAGATGCTAGGGTATTTTCTGCTGGAAGCCTATGGGTTGCCATAAGATGAAGGCACGCTTTGGACAAAATACTATACTCTCTACCAGAAAGGGGGAGAAGAGTTGTCAGCATTCATCCACCACATTCAACTTGTTCTAGGGATCTTACTCAATCGAAAGTTGAACTCCGCCTCCGGGATAGATGAAGCTCTTGGTAAGCAGTATTTTCAGGGCTCAAGCCCAACTCACCCCATAGCCAACATGATACGCAGCACTCTTATGCAAGGGATCCCTCCCACCTTCACAGGATTGTTGCAACACTACTTGCCTACTTCCCCAAAGAGCAAGGACTCCCGCAAGGGATTGGCCAGAGAAAATTGGAGCAAGAGTGGAAAAGACACACACACCCCTGAGGTGCCTGTGTTCCCTCCCAAGTCCCATGGCAGTTCAAGATCTCGCACAGATTTTCGCTGCTTCAACTGTGGTGAACCAGGTCATGCTGCAAGGACCTGCCAACACTCCAGATAATCTTCTACAGGACCCAAGTCCTTCACCATGCAAGTTCAGTCATCACTGACTTCCTTCCCGGCACTACCAGCGGATGGCGAAGAAGAGATGGAGGCCCACACGGAAAAACCCTCCAACTGGATGACTACTACCGGGTAGGACCCACTGCTATAATAAGAGTGGTTGTGGAAGGCGTGTATGCCTCAGCTTTGATGGACCCTGGGTCTCAGGTGACCATTATCTATCAGACATTCTACAACCAGCACCTCAGCCATCTGCCCCTACAGTCGGCTAAAAAGATGAAGTTGTGGGGCCTCAGCAATGAGAATTATCCCATCGATGGAGTGATAGACGTGCAAATCAACATACCACAGTTGAACACCAATTGGACTCACCCAATGAGATTGGAAGCCCTGGTATGTCCCGAGCCTCAAGAACACCCGAGCGCTCCCATCATATTGGGAATGAATGCTGGTGTAGTAAGGTCAATGATCAGATCCTAACTTCAGGAGACAGGTGAACTACCTCTGTCTAAACTGCAGCTCTCTCCCGCCCTCAAGGAGGAATGCTTACGAGTTGCTTACCAGGAAGAATACGGGGAGATCTTCAATCATGAGAAAGGGTTGATAGAGATTCCACCAGGGGGAGTGAGACACATGGCCACCAGATACAGGGGCCGAGACACTGCAGACACCTTCTTCTCTTTAGACACCACCCCTGAAGATGATCTAAAGAGAGTGTACAAGAGTGTACAAGATGGTGACTTTCTACGGAAGCCTCCGTGGGACAAAACAGGAACAGGTTTCGAGCAACGCGTTTCGCCGATTGGACCTGAGGAAGCCGTCTCCCCCTGCACTTATTTGTGGAGGGGTCAATATTCCGTCACAAAGATACCTTCTTTGGATTGTACTTACACACGGCCGTGTAAGTATCTATAGTATTTTACTGTATACTATTATCTTTTAGTTCCTGTCCCAACCCCACTACATTGGGTTTATTTTATGCATGTTTTATCGTTGTTTATTGGTGTATATCTACTGATCCCTCGCTCCCCCTACTCCATTTGTTCTCACGTTTTTCATAAGGGCTTCGGATTATCCCTTCTAGGGGTTGAAGCAGAAAGGACCATAGGAATAACTCTTCAAGAAAAGAAAGTAACCACATTTATTGGTGTCATCACTATCTGTTACTAAAGGTAAGCGCCTGGTCTCCCCTATTTGTACAAGATGGTGCCAGAGATGAGGGAATGGACTGCTATTCCTGAGAAAATTACGGTGTCCATGCAAAACGTCTCCCTACATCCGGTGCCATTTGAATTTGGACAGAGACTGGGCAGGATATACCCGGTGACAACCATGGAGATAGTAGTGCATGTCAAGGTTGCTACCGCCCAGGAAGATCCCGAAGGGTTGCCGTTTGACTTTGGAGATTCAACTATCTCTGAAGAGTGGAAGAAGTGGTTGAGTGCACAGCTGGAAGAATGCTGAGAAGTGTTCTCCACTAGTGAGTTGGATGTGGGCTGTAGCCGTAATGCTCAACACACAATCAGATTAAACAATGCCACACCATTCCGAGGCTGGTCCAGGTGAATTTCACCCAGGGACATGGATGATGTATGGAATGTCATCAACGAGATGGAAATGGCCGGCATAGTGATGGAGTCATGAAGTCCCTATGCTTCTCCAATAGTGATAGTAAGGAAAAAGAAAGGGTCCGTCCGCCTGTGCGTTGACGATCGTACTTTGAATCAACGTACCATCCCCGATCAGTACATACTACCCCGGATCGAGGAGATCCTTAATGCGCTGTCAGGTAGCAAGTGGTTCAGCGTGTTGGACCTGCACTCAGGATACTATCAAGTCCCCATGTGCCCACCTGACCAAGAGAAAACGGCCTTCATCTGCCCTCTGGGGTTTAACCAGTTCCCTCGCATGCCTTAAGGTATTTGTGGTGCTCCTGCGACGTTCCAGAGGCTGATGGAGAAAACGATCGGGGACATGAACCAACGTGAGTGTCTCGTCTATCTGGATGACATAATCATGTTTGGGAAGACCCTTGAAGAACATGAGGCCCGTCTCCTGAAGGTGTTGGATAGGTTGGGTAAGGAAGCCCTGAAGCTATCCATAGATAAGTGCTGGTTTTGCCGAACCTCCGCCTCCTATGTGGGCCACATAGATTCTGCCAAAGGAGTGGCCACCGATCCTGCCAAGGTAGAAGCCGTGGTTAACTGGCCAAGACCTGACAATGTGATGGAGTTACGATTGTTCTTGGGGTTCTGTGGCTATTACAGAAGATTCGTCGAAGGATACTCTAGCAAGGCCAAAGCTCTCAATAATCTATTTAAGATTTACCCAGATGAGCCTCAACAGAAAGCTATGTCTCCCAGAAAACCTTTTGAAGATAAATGGACCTCCGACTGTGAGAAGGCATTCATGGGACTGAAGAAAAGTCTGACGGAAGCTCCTGTACTGGCCAATGCTGACCCAGAGAAACCCTATGTCAGTGATTCCCAACCAGGGTTCCGTGGAGCAGTCTCAGGGGTTCCTCCTATGGACCTCAGATCCCCCCCTTGGGGGTAGGTTTTTTTGGTATGTATTTTGTACGGTGGATTGAATGAGAGTGGGGTAATTGATGGAAGGTAGGGGCGAGTGAGAGAAGGAAAGGGGGCAGGAGGGAGGGAGTGAGTGAGGAAAAGAGGGAGTAAGAGTGAAACGCAAGGGATAAATACATGCAAGGCAGGAGGGAGGTGAGTTAGTGAGATGGATGGGAGAGAAATACATGGGTAGATTGTGGGAAATAAAGGTGGCTTGTGAGGTGTGAAATTTTGTAACTGACCCCTGTCGAACCTAATATGTGTCAGCCAGATAGGGGTTCCACAAGATTTTTCGAAATACTTCAAGGGTTCCTCCAAACAAAAAAGGTTGGGAATCCCTGCCCTACTGCTGCGGCAGCTTTTATTCTTACAAATCACCGGCTTTTACCTGGAATGTTCCTGTTATGGCACGCTGTTCACCTGGAGCATGCCGGGCTCCTTTTGCCTTCCCAGCCAGGTGCATGCCCGGTTGACGCGCGGTTGATGTGTTAATTGATAATGGTTCAGGATTTACTAGGCTGCAATGCTTCGCGTGTCCGCCAGATGGCATAAATTCCTGAATTGTAATGCAGTATATATACAGTACTGTATATACAGTACAGTATATACTGTATAACAACAACCCCTATAACCCCTAACATACAGTACTGTACACATACAGTACTGTATATGCACATCAATGATACTATAGGCCGGCGGGGGCGAGATGTGTTTGCAGCAGAGAGAGATCCGCTGCTCTCTCTGCGCAAACATCGGCACTAAAAATTATTTAAAATACATTTTTATTCATAGTGTAGATGTGCAGGGGGTCTCCGGAGCTGAACCGCATTGGTTTCAGGTCCGGGGACCCCCTGTTCCCAGATACAGCCCCCTTTAGGGGGTGCTGGTATCCCTCTGCATTTCAGGTCCCGATCACGTGACCGCTGCAGTGAACAAAGCAGGATGGACTACCGCAACCCCTAACTGTATCTCGGGGAACAGGGGGTCCCCGGACCTGAAACCAATGCGGTTCAGCTCCGGAGACCCCCTGCACATGTACAGTATAAATAAAACACATATATATGTAGCCATGCATAATAATGGACTGCAGACATCTTCCCTGTTGGCAGTAAGCCCTGGTAAGTACAGGCCTGCCAGCAGTAGTTATGGAGGCTTTCCCTCACACCCTGGTGAGGTGCCCTGTGTATGGATGGGAGTGGCTACATGCTCTGAGTCCCTGTAGAGTGACATCAGAGATGTGCCTGCCCCCTGAGGTATAAAGGGCACAACACTGTCAGTTAGTTGTTGTTGAAAAGCAGTGATTGCAGTTGTTGCACCAGGAGTGCAATAAAGTTTCGTGACCCTTGTGCTGTAACTAGTGGCACGAATATTCTAATCAAGCCTGTCTAGGCCACACTGTGTCCAGGGACCTGGCACAGGGGTGATCTCCCTAAAGCGGGAGACTCAGGAGTCCTGTTACTTGCAGGTGCACCACCATACACGATCACGTAATGGGGACCGGTTAGACCACGTGGGCCAATGTGAGATTGGGGGGGTCAGACAAGGGGGTCCACCCGTTACATTTGGAGGCCATGCTGAGATACCTGTCTTCAGGACAGGCTTTTGCGAGGCACACAATAGGAAACAGGGAGAGTGTCTGCTGCCACTTTGTGCTGCGTGGGACTGAACCAGGGGTAGTCAGGGAGCTGCTGGAGCTGCAGGCCACAACGACGCCTTGGGATCCTGCTAGGGGTTAGTGAGTATGGAGCAGGAGGCTATTGCTGTTCTAGTCACCTTGAGTTAGCGCTAGCGGGGGACGCCTGAAGGGATAAACTGGTAACTTAGGGCAGGAATTCTGGAAGGGTCCGCACTAGGCTAGCCAACAGTAGGTAGACGCCCAAAGTACTGCATGGAAGAGCCAGAGTACTCTAGTCTCCATTCCAGATCACTTACCAAGGAGCACAGACTGGAGGAAAGCGATACAGTAGACACAGAAAGAGTGAGCCTAGCCTGAGTGTAGTCTGCATTTCGGTTCCTTCACTTATATTGTTATGGATACGTGATAAATCATTGCAGCAGGGATTGCCTTCTTTCTACACATGAACATTTGAGATTGCTTATATTGTCCTACCCATGTTATATACACTCTTTAGAGCACCGGACACTCTGGGGTTCACTCCCCTTATTCTATAGACTGTTTCCTTGTCCAGGTAGCTCATAGGGTGTTTATTCATTTACAATATCGATTTATTTATCAATCTCCCTTTCGGAAGGCTTTATACATGGACTTTATTACTTTTTACTTAAATAAGCAACCCCTATGACTTATATTTCATAAGGAACTCAGCCAATTTTTCAATTTTTTCTATTATTTATACCATAAGGATTTGTTCTTATACACATACAATTATACATTTTTGCACAATATGGAGGAATTCAGTGGAGAGGAAAATGGTGAAATGGCTCCAGTTGATAACACATATGTATATAACTGTGGGGATAATACCAAAAGATCAAGAAGGGCCACACATTTATTTGATGGCATTTCTGATGTTATTTGTGACGAACCCTCAGATTTGACTCATCACTTTGTCAAACTTGAGAAACTTTTAGATGAAAATATAAGACTCTGGTGGGACATCACCTCACTAGAGAATTATATAAGATGTAATCGGATCCCAAGAGGCTTAAGAATTAAAAAAGTTCCATCATTTGGCTTCATGAGCAAACAGTTTGAACAAGATTGGATTGAAATCCTTGATACATGTTCTGTAAAACTGATGAACTTAATTATCCAACAAAAAACAATCGAGAAGTCAAGCCTCATGGTAGAGATTAATAATCTTAGGCTAAAATTACAGCCATTCAATAAAAGAGATCAATTCGTTAAAAATGATAAAACTTTGTCCTCCAATGTAGAAATAACTGAGGACATAATTAGCGATAAGAAACACCAAAAGTTTGAAAGGGACCGTATTGATTATGTCAAAAACCAAGTCTACTGCTGGCAAAAACCCATAATGGGGAGGGAAATTACTGGCTCTAGTACTCCTAAATCTAAAAAATATTCCAAAAGGAAATCTGAAAATTTACCCAATAAATCCATTCTGAAAAATACACGGGCAGAAGCGTCTAGCTTTGAATCAGATTTTTCTGTCTCTGATGCAGAATCAAGAGCACATTCTGTTTCTTTTGATAGACCACGAGAATACCCCAAAGATCGGGGGACCTCCAAATACTCTGACAATGCCACCACCTCATTTACTCAATCTAAAAATTCAAAAGGATCAGGGCAACCCTCGTCAGCTTTTTTAGAAATGGGGGCCAAAGGCCGGGGAGAACGCGGAGATCCACGAGAAAACGAGGGGGGAAGAGGGAGGTCCAAAAGAAAGAAGTACGATTAGAACCCACAGATAACATTATCAATCTATCAGGGGTGGATTTGACCCTGGACCAGTTGCTAGTCCTCAACAAGGGTCTGGGTTTTGCTCCTAGCCAGAATTTCCAATTATTTCAGACAGTAATAGACTTACAAAAATTTACGAGAAAATTGTCTCTAAAGAAAATGATGTCAACTAGAAACAGATTTGAAGTTATAGAACCTTTGGAGGAGCCCGCACAACCAGCTGATTCATCCATTGTTATTGATGTTCCAGTTTTGAACTTTAAGGAGAACTGTACTATCTCTGATATGGAGTCCCTATTAGAACTACAAGGAGAACCCATTACTACACACAGTCAGCCATTCTTTGGTCAAGAGGACTCGGGCTATCGCCCTAAATCATTGTTTTGTCCGAATTTCAATAGGGGGCCTTCTATTGCATTGTTCGAACAATTGGTTGAGCGGGACTTACGCATATTATCTAAGGGCTTTACAAGTTCTTTCGTCAAATCTGGTAATTTATCTTACACTGAGGTTCAGCAAATTGAATGTATTAAAAGGGATCACAACATAGTTCTCAAAAATGCTGATAAGGGAGGGGCATTGGTTATACTGTCAAAATCTCAATACCATGCTGAAGCCATTAGACAGTTGGGTGATAGAACTACCTATCATAGTCTCAAATGTGACCCAACATCTGAGTACCGTCTTGAGCTATTAAAATTGCTAGAGATGGGCCAAATTCTAAATGTTATCAACAAAAAAGAATATTCATTTCTCTCCTGTCCACATCCCGTGATTCCGGTATTCCACCATCTCCCAAAGATCCATAAATCGCTGGCGGACCCTCCTGGTCGGCCTATCATTGCGAGCATTGGATCTTTGGGAGATGGGTTATCGCGGTATGTGGACAGGTTTTTACAACCCCTGGTGTTCAAATTACCATCATTCATTAGGGATACTACAGACTTCCTCGTCAGTATACAGGACTTACCTTGGTCTCACGAATACAGGTGGGTCACTATGGACGTGACCTCCCTGTATTCTATAATTGAACACAGACATGGCTTAGAAGCCATTGAACATTTCTTAGATCAATCCACTCTATCTATATCACATTGCACTTTTCTCTTGGAATCTATATCATTTTTATTAACGCACAATTATTTTTTATTTGATTCACAGTTTTATTTACAAAATTTGGGCACCGCAATGGGCACAAGCTTCGCACCTTCGTACGCAAATTTGTTTATGGGTTTATGGGAGTCACGTTTTATTTTTCACAGCAACAATCCAAATCGTCACAATATCGTCTATTACAGGCGATATATTGACGATTTCATTTTTATTTGGAAGGGTGACGAAAATTCACTTTTTTCTTTTTTTGATTATCTTAATAATAACACTTACAACATTAAATTCACTTTTGAGCACCACATTAATCATATTCATTTTTTGGACTTACTCCTGTATATTGACGGTAATAGAACCATACAATCAGACATTTATAGGAAGCAGAATTCGAGAAATACACTTCTATGTGCACAAAGTTCCCATCCACGTTCTTTGATTAAAAATATCCCAGGGGCCCAATTTATTAGATTGAAAAAACTTTGCTCAGATAATGAGGTATTTCTATCACGTGCTAAAGAGATGTCAGATAGGTTTTTGCAACGGGGATACTCAGCTGGAGATATAGCAGCAGCTTTCGCCAAAGCAGATAGTACTGAGAGAAGTACACGTATATGTAAGAAAAACAGAAACTACATCTCCAAAAGAGATAGAGACATATCATTAAGATCGGAAGACACAAGAAGTCCTTATTTTATCAGTACTTATAGTTCACAATCTCAGGACATCTGCAGGATTATATCTAAACACTGGCATACACTGTTATTAGATAAAGACATCAGCCCAATATTACAACAGGGTCCAAGATTTTCATATCGGAAAGCCAAAACTTTGGGCTTTCATCTGTCACCCAGCATGTTTAATTCTAAATCAAATTTAACATACATCAAGAGCATTCCAAAAGGCTTTTACAGTTGTGGAAATTGTTCTATGTGCCAGTATGCATCCCAAGTCAAATACATTTCATATATTGATAACCCCAGGAAATACTACATCAAGAAATTTCTCAATTGTAATATTGCATATGTCATTTACATTCTTTTTTGCGGGTGCGGGCACAAGTATGTAGGCCGCACTATAAGACCACTCAGAACAAGGATAGCTGAACACGTGAGGTTAATCAAGAAAAGAGACTTAAATCATCCAGTCCCTAGACACTTTGCGCAATGCCCGAAAGGTGGCATCAACAATTTTTCCTTTTCTGCAATAGAGCACATACCATGCCACCCCAGGGGTGGTAACAGGGAAAACACCCTAAACAAACAAGAGATGTATTGGATATACACTCTCAACACTCTCCATCCACATGGTATTAACCATGAGTGGGAGCTAAAACACTTCCTTCATGGTTAACGGTGGGGGAGTCTTGAGAGTGTGTCTCCATACATCTCAACACAGTATATATATCTTTTTTACAATTATCCTTATTCATATTTTATTACTTTACTTATGTTTATTTTTTCTGGTTTCACAAACAAACATTCTATACAGTTATCCTGGTAATTATGTACACATATACACACACTTATATTAGATAATAATATACAAGTACTACCAAGAATTTAGATTCATTTCATGATTAATTATGTGAAGTTTCCAAAAAGATTTATATATAAAAATATTTCTATCAATTATTATCATTAATTGTCATTATCTTGACAATAAGCATGTAATCTGATATTATATGTATATCAAATGTTTATGATGTTCAACAAAAGTTTTTTCTCTCCACCTATTCCTCATATGTATTTTAGGTTCCATCCAGTGCTGTTTAATACAAAACAAATTGTTTTTTATATTCAGGTTGCTGCACGTCACACAAAGTTGTTTTTAATATTTTCATAGCCTTTCTGTATGTGGTTTTATGTTATCACTTGTATTTTTGTGTTTTGTGTATTCACTATGGATCCTATATATGGCTAAGGTTCGTCTCTACATGTGGCTTTAATTTCAATGAGTTCTTAAGTGCTTTCTCCTGTGCATGTACATCTCAGCCAATAGGGGAAGGGAACCTGCCTATTTAAGATTCATGTGAAGAGACTTCATTTACTCTTTGATAAAGTTCCTGATCGGAACGAAACGCGTCAGAGGATAGAAGTTTCTGTGATGTCCAGCACCTATGTTTAAATAAAGCTGATTTTAACTTTATTTTTTGGCTGAAGTTCCTACGCAGTGCCCGCCAACAACCCTTTTCCTTCTACTTTGCATGACTGAACCGATTTGTGTTAAGATTCTATAGGAGTGTATATCTGACATGTGCAGAATTGATTTTTTTTCGATATAATTCTTTATTTATATGAATTTCTTTTATGCATAATATTGAGAATTCACATGCGGCTATTTCAATATCTAGTATAGCCATATATATATATAAAAAAATTCATATCCATGTACCTCTTCCATATGAAACTATAATCGCCAGTTTTAATTAGGTTGTTTGTTATTTATGTCATTATAGTTATTTGTGAGTCTTTATGTATTGATTTTTCTTTGTATTAATTTGTATTCGTTTCCCCTGCATCGTTAGAATCCTCCCCCGTTCACACTAGATGCAGTTCCAGTTAGGGGCAGCCGATTGGAGGAGAGATCCACCTATGGGACTACTCCATATGATATTCGCGCCAAATTTGTATCTATGACGTCAGTGTTTGGGGCGGGGGATTCTCTATATGACGGGGAGCGAAGTTAGATGCAGATGTACTCTTTGAGAAAGGGCGTTTGCCTGAAACGCGTAAGAGGGAGTTTCCCCGTTACTATGTTGCTCTAATAAATGTTTTTTAACCTCTGAATTTTGGCTGCTGGCCCCTTCTCTTCAGCTGTGCACCGCTCTCCAACACTGGATTGTCTTTTCTGCTATGATCGGCGTGATGCACGCACCAACTAGGAGCAGCTGTCTGTGAGTACTTTTTCTCCCCCTCACGGAGGAGTTTCTGACCAGCAACAGTGTTGCTTATTCAAGTTCTGCTTGGTGTAACATTACAGAAAGTTGATACACTCACAGGAGGATATGTATCCACCTCAAGGACGCCTATAATTGCATTCTATCACTGCACTTATTTACACTGGGTCCAGTACTTCACCTACACAGCTTTATTTTGCTCCTCTTTCCCATGCATATGTGTGCAATTTACAAGCATTTATACATATATATGTACCTGCAATCCTGAGCACTGCTATTGGAACTTTGTTTCTATGCAATCATCGCAATTATTAGACTTTACATTTTTTGTCGCTGTGATGCAATGTTCATTGTTTTGCATCTCTGCTGTCACCTCTTAGGGTGTATTATTTTATTGCTCTACCGGTGACTGGAACAACTACTGTACAGCAGTGTGAGGAATCGGGGAACAGCTCCCTTGTGGCGTGTTCCCTCCTCTCTTACCAGAAGTACCGCAGCTGCTGCTGCCTCCGCTCCCCTCTCCTCCAGTGCATGCGCTCCCGTTACAGAGCGTATGTGCACCCACTCTTCATATACTACTGCCACGGAGCTTGGCTCCGCATCCTCGGACACGCCAAACACCTCCCCCCCCCGCACGCGGCATTCACGCGTGACGTCGCGCAACAATCCCCAGCTGCGCGTCAAGCCCTAACGAGCCCCTTGTCTCCTGCACCTATCCCGGTCTCTTAGCTGGGGTCATGCCCCCGCTCCACCGCCTGTGCTATTGATTTCCTTCCTGTTTTAAATACCCTGCTCGTGCTCAGTTGCATTGCTGAGCATAACCAAGTGTAGCCTTGTGCAGATCCTGTGTTTTGTTTTGCCAAGCCTTGTTCCAGTATTCTGTTGCAGTGTGACCTTTCGTGTACCGACCCGGATTGTTTGTGGGCCCTCTCTGGCTTTGACCCCGGCTTACCCTCGACTACGCTTACCTCTCCACTCCACGACCCAGGCTTTCGGACCATAACTACGCTGTCTTCTCCACTCCAGACAATGGACTTCAACTACGCAGCTATCTATAACCCAGAACCCCGGCAAGTATACAGGAATAACCCTCTCTCTCCAACCCAGACCCGGCTACGCTGATTATCCGCCTTCCAGACACGCCTCCGCTGCTGTGGGTGTGTGGCTCTAAACCTTCCCACCTCAGTACCGAGGTCTTGTCTTGTTTGTGGGTTTGCAGAAGCGTTACTGTATGCTCAGCCCAACAAACATAGACCCCCTGAGGTGGGCCAAGCCTTGGCCTCTATCTCTGAGCATTTTCAGTATCTGGACAAACAAATCTCTGACTTAACCCAAAAGTTAGCTACAGTCTCACTTCAACAATCCCAGTCCAGAATTCTTAGGCCTGCAACCGTAACTGCTTCTTCTATAGAGGGAACTATACCCTTGGAACCATGGCTTCCTACTCCTAATCGCTATCCTGGTGACCCACTAGGATGCAGAGGTTTTCACAATGCGACATCCAGTTCGAATTAATCCCGTTCCGCTTTTCTTCAGACAGATCAAAAGTTGCCTATATTATTGCTTTGCTGACCGGTGATGCTTTGGTGTGGGCTTCACCCATCTGGGAATTGAGACCTGAACTTACTCAGAACTTTGCTAGTTTCAAAAAGGAGTTTCAACAGGTTTTTGACACCCCAGGCCGAAAGGTCACTGCTGCCTCATCTCTATTTCACATTTCTCAAGGCCACAGTACAGTGGTGAAATACGCTCTTGAATTTTGGACCATCGCCGCAGAGACAGGTGGGAACAACGAGGCCTTATCTGCAGCCTTCAGGCAGGGTCCCTCCGGGTCTTTGAAATATGGATTGGCCACTCGTGAAAGACCCTCCGCACTCGAGGATCTCATTTCCATATGTATAAGGGTGGATCAACACCTCCAGGAGAGACGGAATGACCGCTCTTCTCCCCACATGTCGTACACGCTCTTCTCCCCCCATGTCTCCCATCCCTGGTTTTCCTTCTACCACTATTCCAGTTCCTGAGCCTTCGGAACCCATGCAGTTAGGAAGTCATCAACTTTCCTTTGCAGACAAACAACGCCAGAGAAATGAAGGATTGTGTCTCTACTGTTGTCTGCCTGGGCATTTGGCCCATCGTTGCCCAACATGACCGGGAAACGCCAACGTCCAATGAGGTATGAGGGGATCTCATTGGGTACCATTTCTTCTCTCCCCTTTCCAAAGAAAAATCTGTCGAAAAGAATACTACTTCCAATTGTTTTTGAAGGTCCTGACTTCCATGTATCTGATTCCGCATTCATTGACTCCGGGTCTGGGGGAAATTTTGTGGATCAGGAATTCGCGACCAAACATAAAATTCCTTTGGTAAAGAAGTCTGTACCCATCGGTCTTGAGGCAATTGATGGACGTTCCCTCCAGGCAGCATTTATCTCCTTGGAGACACTAACTCTTACTCTCTCCACAAAGAATGGTTATAAGGAGGAGATTTCTTTGGATGTTATTCATTCCCCATTTGTGCAGGTAATCCTGGGCCTTCCTTGGCTACAATTACACAATCCTCTGATAGATTGGACTGACAAAAAAACCTATACAATGGGGTTCGCCTTCTAAGAAGCTCTCTGCCCCTATCACCCTCTCGCTGGCTGGTTTAGAGACTGCTGATTCTATTAAACAATCTCTTCCTGAAGTGTACGCAGAATTTCTTGACGTGTTTGATAAGGTTCGATCTGAGGTCCTTCCCCCTCATAATCCCTTTGACTGCCCCATTGATCTACTTCTCGGTGCCATCCTTCCCAAAGCCAGATCCAACCCTTTATCCCTTCCAGACACTAAAGCTATGTCCGGGTATATTCAGAAGAACTTGAAGAAAGGTTTAATAAGAAACTCTACCTCTCCTGCCGGGGCTGGTTTCTTTTTTGTTAAGAAGAAGGATGGCTCTCTTCGCCTCTGCATAGACTACAGAGGTCTTAACAAGATTATGTTGAAAAACCGCTACCCCTTACCACTTATTTTGGAATTGTTTGACCGTTTGCAAGGTGCCACCATTTTCTCTAAGCTCGACCTCCATGGCGCATACAATCTCATACGTTTAAGCAGTGGTCGACAAATCACCAAAAAATCTACTCGCCGGACAAAAAAATCTACTCGCCACCTAGCACCACACGTGTGCTGCTTGGGCCAATAGGAGCTCGCCACGATGTTAAATCCACTCACACGGGGCGTACAAATGTATTGGTTTGTCGAACACTGCATATAAGACAAGGAGACGAGTGGAAGAAGGCTTTGTGGAAGGGTACTCTAGTCGAGCTAAACCCCTGAACAATCTGCTGAAGATATACCCTGAAGATACCGGAAGGAAGGCCACGTCGGCCCGTCAACCGTTTGGCGATAAGTGGATGCCCGAGTGTGAAGAAAAGCCTGACTGAAGCACCAGTGCTTGCGTATGCTGATCCAGAACAACCATATGTTCTGCATGTGGATGCCAGTCTCAATGGACTGGGCGCTGTCCTGCATCATAGGCACCCTGAGGGTCTTCGGCCTGTAGCCTACATCAGCCGCAGTCTGTCACCCAGTGAACAGAAATACCCTGTACACAAGCTAGAGTTCCTGGCTCTCAAATGGGCGATCACAGAAAAACTTCATTATTAGCTCTATGGTGTTACGTTTGAGGTAAGGACGGATAACAATCCCCTCACGTACATCAATACTTCCGCCAAGTTGGATGCAGCAGGGCACCGATGGCTGGCAACCCTATGTAACTACAGATTCTCTCTGAAGTACAAGCCGGGGCCTTTGAACATTGGAGCTGATGCTCTATCACGACGACCAGGATTAAGTGCTACTCCCGATGATGATGATGAATGGGAAGAGATCCCTGGGCCTGGGATGCGAGCAATGTGTAGCATAGCGGCCATCATCAATGATCAAGTGGCCTTCTCTGAACTACGAGTTGCAGATTCGTTAGGATGCCAGTCGAAGGCTATTCCCGCCGCTTACTGCGATCCCAAGGGAATGAACATAACCCATGACAAAGTCATAAGATGGAAAGACTTAGTGGACTATCAAATGAGAGATCCAGTAATCAGCATCATTCAGCAAGCTGTGCAAAGAAAGAATCTAGTTCTACTGAAGAGTGCTCCCTGAGACCTGATCGCATTGCTAATGCGTGAGGTAGACAAGTTCGAGATAGACAATTGCTTGCTCTATAGGGTAGTCCCATATCACAACCACCCTGATAGGCGACAACTGGTTCTACCCCAAAACTTGAGATATATGGTGTTAAAGTCTACATGATGAACATGGGCACCTCGGTGTAGAGAAGACTTTTGGGTTAGTTCGAGACTGGTTCTTCTGGTCCAAGATGCGGGAAGTGGTGGAACAGCACTGCCGCCGTTGTTCCCGGTGCGTTCAACGCAAGACTTTGCCTACCAGAGCAGCACCCATGGCCCATCTCAAGAGTTCTGGTCCAATGGACCTAGTGTGTATGGACTTTTTGTGTATTGAACCCTATACCCGAGGAATCTGTAACGTGCTGGTCATCACGGACCATTACACCCAGTATGCTCAGGCCTTCCCCACAAAAGACCAGAAGGCCATCACAGTCGCAAAAATACTATGGGAGAAGTTCTTCGTTCACTACAGTCTTCCAAACCGACTTCACTCCGACCAAGGGCGAGATTTTGAGAGCACTCTGATCCGAGAATTACTCAAAATGCTGACCATCGCCAAATTCCGGACGACTCCGTATCACCCCGAAGGAGATGCTTTGCCTGAACGATTCAACAGGACCTTGTTGGACATGGTCGGAACCCTGAAGGGAGCGCAGAAAACGGAATGGAGTTGACACGTAGAAGCGTTGGTACACGCGTACAACTGTACTCACCAGGAGTCCACTGGATTCTCCCCATACTTCCTCATGTTTGGGCGGGAAGCAAGACTCCCAGTAGATGTGCGTCTTCGAGTATCAACGGATGGGATACACAATGCTACCCATTTCAAGTATGTGCAAAGGCTAAAGGACAGTTTGCAGCCAGCTTAACAACAGGCTGAGAAGTCTACAGCTAAACTGAATGCTGGCAATAAGAGACGATATGACAATAAAGTCAAGTATTGGGAGCTACGTCCTGGGGACGCGGTGTTGCTTCGTAATCTGGGAGTCCCCGTAAAACATAAACTGGCGGACTGGTGGATAGACGGTGTATATGAAGTAGAGTCACAGATGCCCGGCCTCCCGGTCTATCGCATCAAAGACACTGACGGCCGGGTAAAGGTTTGGCATCGTAATCACCTTCTCCCCATTCCCCAAGTGGGAGACGAAGAAGCAGAAATACTGGCCACACCACTCAACGGTGAGTCCGACTTATCAGAGATAGGTCAAGAGACAGTAAATAACGAAACCCACTCTGAAACTCCTGAAGACCCTATGGAAGGACCCTCTCAAAGGAACTATTCCACAGAAGGGGTATCTCCCGGAGGAGCTACGGGTAAAGGACCCCGTAGGCCAATGCCTACTAAGGTGGCACCAACAGGCCAGCCTTTGGATCCACAGAGCCCTTGTTTTGTGCCTAAGGCCTCGGTCCTGCTGCGCTCATTGGCGCGGGCGGCCATGTCGCGAGTTCCCCACCAGCAGGGGAATCCTCGCGAGCCGGTCCCGGTCCCCCCTGGCGGCACAACACACTACACGCTGTGGCGCGTCAGCCGCTAGGAGACACAAGAGAATGGTGTTTCCTAGCGTTGACGTGTCACGTGGTGTGGCTGTGAGCCAATGGGGAGGGGAGGCTTTGGGAGGAGGAGAGGCTTCGGGGAGCGGGGAGGAGTGTGGAGTGAAAGCAGGTGAATGCCTGTCTGTGTGTGTGCCTGAGTGCCTGTGTCTGTGTGTGTGTGTGTGTATGAGTGCGTGAGTGCCTGCCTGCGTGCGTGCGCGTGCGCGCGTGTGTGTGTGTGTGTGTGTGTATGTATGAGTGCCTGCGTGTGTGTGTGTGTTTAATACATTACCATCAGCAGCTCCAGCCCGAGTCCTTGGAGGGAGGGAGGGGGGGTAGAGTAGTGGGTCCCTCCGCTCAAGCCACGCCCCCCCTCCCTGTCAAACCTCCCACTCCCGCCCACCTCCCGCTCCGGCTCCCGCTCCCTACAGACCGCATATCGCGGTCTGTGTATGTCAGCGCACCGCCTGTCTGCAGTGCGGGTGCGCTGACTCTGGGAGCAGGGCCTTAGCCTAACAGAGACTGTTCAGAGACATTTCTCCCCTCAAGGGAAGAGGCTGAGCCTCAGGACTGTACTTATTACTTCCCAGAGGGAGTTGCTGAAGAACAGCTCCGTAGGAGCCAAAGGGTCAGGTACCCTCCAAATCGGGTAACCTATGATCAAATTGGGGCCCGCCATTATGAGGCTCAGCAGTGGTCTCGCAGCAAATTGCAGTCCGTCATTGTGATGTTCACTGAAATGTGCAATCTGATCTAGAGATGATAAGAAAGATTGCATTGATTGTTGCATTTTTATTATATAACGATGTTGTGCCATTTTCATTATATAACTTTTGTACATAGTTATATCAAATTATGTGTCCCAAGCGAGGACGTTGGGGATTTTACCAGGGGGAGGATGTAGCCATATCCCCCTGCCTGTCGCCCCCCCCTCACCTTGCCGGCGATCGCGGGTGCCGCCGAGCCCAATGGCGGACCCGTCGGCTGGGTGCAGGAGTGGGGGTGGATAGGAGCTTGTGTGGGGGTTTCCGGGGACACGTGCAGCCGCAGTCACGTCGCAAGTGCTCCCGGCGGCTCCCAGTGCAGGGCGCCGCCATGTTGGACTGCGCACGCATGCGTTGTGGGTATTTCGGCATGGTGAGCAGACGGGACATTCGCGCATGCGCAAAGGAAGTGCGCGCGAGGGGCCAAGGGGAGATTGGATACATTTGGCGAGCTGAGCCACGTTAGTCGGCATCAGGAGCAGCTAGGGGAAGGAGGTAGGGTGCAGGAGTCAGTGACTCCCTGTACTAGGCCAGCAGCCCCCCAAGGTCCCAGACAGCCCTGAGCCACTGTGTAGCTTGTTGTGCTATAGGGACAGGCCCTAGATAGGGACACTGCCCCATTAGCTATTTGGCTAGTCAGGGACACAGCGCTGAAGCCGTGCAGCCCTGCGAGGTGGGTTCTGGGCTCAGAACGCCACCAAAGGCAATGAGACTAAGGTGATATTATCCACGCCGGAATTCACCCAACGCGGTGTGGAGGACGACGTCGGATCGGGCGGAATCCCTGTTGTAGTCTGCGGAACCTGGGGTGGGAGCCCAGGGCAGGTATCATATCAACAAGTGCACCAACGATCCTACATATATTGTTAATACAGGACTTTTGGCTGCGCAGTCACACATATCTCCCTTTAAGGGTGCGGGACATATTGTGTGGGGTTATTGGACACGGGGTGGGATCACCCGGTGGAGGTGGGAGCGTCCTGCGAGACGCAGTAGTCAGTGTCTCCTCTAGAGTGGGACACCTGTTGATTTATGAATACGTACATGCTATGCAGTAAAACCAGTTCTGTTTCACATCTTTTTGCTTAATGTGATTGTTTCCTGTGAGGGCCTCCTCCCACTCCGTTGGGATCCCTCCCAGGTGGGGGCGTTGCACCACGAGATCGTATTATATGTATGTACCCCGGTCCCGGTAGCTTATGACAAGGTATAATGAACACCAAATATCTGGGTTGAACTGAACGAGGCTTAGATATAATAAAATATAATTTATTCCTTAAAAAGGGGAACACAGCAATATAGTACAATTAACAGACAAGAAGGTAACACTTACTTAGGGTTGGGGAATAGTGAAGTATCCGCTAGCAATTCTCCATCAATCCAGTGACATTCCAGGTGGAATCAGAAGCACAACTGAAAACTGTAGGGTTGACACAGTTTATATACCTGTGTAACCCTTTCCTTAACATTGAATACAGACTATTGGTGAACAATTATCTGTATCCAATCCCTAACGTGGAGACACAGACTAACCCATGCCCTCCAGCTAATTAGCTCATGTGTACTGGGACTCTATGGATAGTCCCATAATTAAATCAGGGGCAACGATCAGTTTACTAAATTAAGTACTTACAAACTACTCCAGTTTGATGATTCTCCGCCCTCAGGTAACAATTAGACTGGCAGAGTTTGTTGATTAATACTTAATCTCTAGACTTTGGGTAAAGAATCAGGGCAGTTAACTTTTTGATCACCGTGCTTAGGCTAATCAGCCGACTGCCCTTCATGACCTATTAGCCTAGCAGATGGCGTCTGCATTTTCAGAACAGACCCAAAATAAAATACATATACACTTTAATATCTACACATATTAATAAGTTCCATTCTGGTGGGCTCAGTGGGTCGACCTTTGCCAGTTTTTAATGTCTACAGTGACTCCACATATTGGCCAAATATCAACTCTCTGTGACCTCCAGAACTGGAGATACAGAAATGCACTTTAAAACATTAAAATACAGGCTTATAATGAAACATGGGAATAGGGGAACATACATTTTCAAGGTATAACAATGTGCAAACCACATCCCTGGACCGCAGTCCAGTTAACCCCTTGTCTCTCTGGTGAGGTCAGGGGATGGCCATATGGGGTTCAACCCCTTTAATACCGGGCCACCCCCTTTCTCCCTCTACAACCCCAGGCTCCCCAAGCGGAGGCTTAGGCTCCTGAGAGCCACACAGGTTACACTGCAGGTAGTAGCGTCTGTATTCACAGGGAATACTCGTTACATATTTTTTACCAAAGGTACACAAAAAAACCCTAAACCCTCCCGGATAGGCCAATTGTGGCTGGGATAGGGGGTTTGAGTTATCCGATCTGCCGTTTTATTGATGTTTTTTTGTATCCCATAGTTGAGACCTTACCTACCTTACCTACCTTTCTTCGTGATACCATGGATGCTCTATCGAGACTGAATGAAATTACGGTTGATGGAAATGTAATTCTAGCTACATGCGATGTAGAGGCACTTTATACCTCTATTCATCACCAGGATGGTTTTAGGGCATCACATATGTTCCTATCTATGACAAATCTATCACGCTCCTTAGTGGATTTTTTTATGGAGTTGATGTCTTTTATTCTTACACACAACTATTTTCTGTTCAAGAATAAATTTTATCTTCAGCTTAAGGGAACCGCTATGGGGGCAGCATGTGCCCCCTCATACGCCAATCTTTTTCTAGGTTGGTGGGAGCGGGAGGTGGTGTTTACTGAGGCCAACAGTGCAATGACGGATCAGGTTCTGTTGTGGTTGAGGTACATCAATGACATCCTAATCCTCTGGCAGGGCAGTGCGGAGGATTTTGGTTTGTTTGTCGATGTGCTCAACCACAACAGCCTGAATATCAGGTTAACATCTAGACACAGTTCTAGTTCAATCGATTTTTTTGATTTACAGTATGTATTACGATTGATATTGATGGACACCTGAGCACTGACATTTTTAGGAAGGAGGAGACTGAAACTAATGCAATCCTACATGCTACAAGCTCCCACCCTAAACATCAAATTTCGGGAGTACCGATTGGCAAATTCATTCGCCTCAAACGTAACTGTTCGAATCCTACTACTTATGAAGTTAGAGCAACAGAAATGAAACATAGGTTTAAAACTAGAGGGTATAGTCAGTCAATCATCAAACAAGGCTATGAAAGCAGCAAAAATATGACCAGGACCTCATTATTGAAACCTAAGATCAAAGAAACAAATGCTAAAAAAATAAGGTTTATTGGTACATATAACCAGCTATGGAACCAGCTGCTTAATATTTTACAATAGCATTGGCCGATTCTTATGATGGACCCACGACCTCAAAAATAGTCTTGGACCTAAAGTAGAGTTAACTAGCAGAAGGTCTCCTAATCTCAGAGACAAGTTGGTTCACAGCCACTACATTGCCCATACCAACCCCACCTTCTTGTCAACGTTTGATAAGAAATTATTTTTTAAATGTAGTGGCTGTTCTGCTTGTAAATTTGTGAAGCAAATTTCTACTTTTTCAGACAATAAGGGACAGCAAGAGTTCATGATTAAGCAATTTTTGAACTGTCGCTCTAAGGGGGTAATTTATTGCCTTGTATGTCCCTGTAATAAAATATATGTGGGGATGACAACACGAGAAGTGCATTTGAGAATACTAGAACACAGTCGAAACATTAAATTAGCATCTAGGGATTTAGAATCTTCTAAAAAGATTACAACTGTTACAAAACATTTCTTAAGTGAGCACAAGGCTGACAATTCATTACTCTCTGCATTTGCTATAGAACGTGTCTCTCTGGGAATTCGTGGGGGAGACATTGAAAGAGCGCTCCTGCAGCGAGAATGCAGGTGGATTGTCACTTTGGGCTCAATGTTACCTAATGGTTTAAATGATTACCTTGGATTTGCAATGTTTTTGTATTGTTGGTTGCCATCCTTTTTTCCCTAATTTTGGTCTCCTCTTTCTGTTTTCCTTCATAAACTTTTGGTTTTATTTTAGGGGGATTTAAGGGTGGGGGTTTAGGTTTGTAACTGTTTTTTATGATTTATTTATTAACAGTTGTTCACTGTAACCCTTACCTTTCTCTCCATTTATTTTACCATTACTGTTTATACCCAAGTTTATTTTTTCCCCTTCTAATATTCTTTGCACAGAGAATGGTTTGTTTTTATTTAGTACATTAACCCCTTCTTTCTTTCCACTATTTTAGATCATTATTAACATTCAATGCATTCTGAGGCTCTCCTTATAGAGGAGACACATTAACCTTGGAATATGTGTTCTATTTTCCAATTGGATTAAGGCTGACATCACTAAGTGTGCACTGATGCTGCAAATTTTCATGATGGATATCTGGAGCCTTAATGGTCCCTATGAATGGGATATGTTGTCTGCTGTTGGGCCTGCTAAGATGAGTTCAGGCAGCCTGTTGCGATCGGGACCACTATCAACTTTAATGTGGGGATGATGTCGTTCAGATGTGGAGTTCCCTCCGTGACTGGTTACTCGTTTGTATAGCTGTTTTACTATTATTCGGCTGCTTGATGCAAAGATTATCTATGCGCATGCGCGGGAATTGGACTCTCGCTATTGCGCGAATGTGACATCATTTTCAAGATGGCTACACTGCATATGCGGCTATATCATTGTGAGCCGGTTGTTTGATTTGAAGGTCTGCGACACGCATGTGCGGGAATTGGACTCCCGCTATCGCGGGAATATGACGTCATCATGTCGTCACTAACATGGAGATCAATCTCTGCTATGGTAAGCAGCGTCCAAAAGGCCACAGCGCCATCTACCTGGAACCTAGTATAATATATATGACACGTAGATATGGCAACCAATACCCTTTTAATATGCATGTATATGGGACGATTTTGGCGCGAAAAACATCATCAAGCAGTGCCCTATTTAACCGGACTTGCTCCATGGCCTCAGTACCACCCAAGAAGAAGCCTTAGCGGGTGAAACGCGTTGGTGGGACTTTCATGCTGCTGGCCCTGTCTGCTGGCACTCTATTTGGACTCTATACCTGTTGTGCATACCCCTGGATGCAACCTCTTGATCGTGGCGATGTTTACCTGAGACTTCCGTGTCACTACCATCTCACAGGAGCTGAGTATCTTCCTATATCAATGTCCATCCCAACTCTGATTGGCTCTAGTATACCATGTGACAGAGTCTTGGGTGAGAACGGATGTGATGTCATTGAAAGCCTGTCACATGGTACTAGAGCCAATCAGAGTAGGGATAGACTTCCCACGCTCTGATTGGCTACCGTACCATGTGAGGACGGCCATGTTTCTTTTAATGACGTCATCTTAAAGGCAATTGAAGCAAAGCCATTCTGATTGGCTGTGCTTTCATTGCCTTTAAGTGACATCATCATTTTTTTTTCTCGGCCAAAACACATGGTTTTCACAGACCAATCAGGGCCGTGGGAACCATGACGAAAATGTGACGTCATAGGACTTTAAAAGCCTATGTCGTCTCATTTTGAAGCAAGACGCCAAGGAGGAAGGACCTCCTACAGAAGAAGAAGGCCAGGGCGTGGCCGTAGAAGACAAGAAGACCCCGGAAGAGAGTCCCAGATAGAAGAAAGAAGAATACAGATGAAGATGGATTACAAATAGAAGACCCGCGGATTGTCTTGGATTTTTATTTTAATTTTTATTATTTTACGGTTTGTTATTTTATGGGTTCCTGTGCCTGGGGGATTGGTTCGAGAGTAAGCTGTTCAATGGGAGTCGGTGAGTGGGTCAAGTAATGGTAAGTGAACTAAAGAAATGCATTTTAATTAACTTGTTAATTTTTTTAAAAGCTTTTTTAACATGTGTATTTATTTATTTTTGGTATATCATTTCTTGCCACTGTATGTATGTATGTATGTATGTATGTATGTATGTATGTATGTCTAGATCGATATATACATACTGCACCGACACACTTTATTCGAGCAAATACCCGGTATGTACCTGGCAGATACCTGGAATGCGCCGCTCCTCACCTCTGACAAGCCCCGTTGCATTTGCCTTCCCAGCCTGGGTTCATGCCTGGCTGATGGGCGGCTGATCTGTTAAATGATAATGATTAGGATTTAATAGGCTGCAATGCTTCGCGTGTCTACCAGATGACATAAATTCATGAATTGTAATGCAGTATATATATATGTACTGTTCAGTATTGCAGCCAGCGGGAATAAAATGCTTCAATCCCTGCTGGAAAATAACTCAATGCACTCGGGCAGAAAACAGTCACAAACCTCAATACACCCGGGTATACCCAAATTCGTGGGACTAGCCGAGCTCGAATAAAGTGTCGCCAGTGTACAGGGTAAGAAATGATGTTGTTTTAAAAGCTTTATTTGCTGTGTTTTAAATTAATTTGGCTAGGCTGCTATGCATAAATTTGTGTATAATGTATTTTAAAATTAGATAGATGTAATTGTTGCTATTGTATAGTGTACTTGAGGTCAGGGTGAGGCTTGCTTTTGTATATTGTATTCTTGTTGGTACATATATTTTCACAGGATAACTTGTTCTCTTCAACGCTTGAATTAGTTAATTGTTTAATTGTTAGGGATGGAATGTAAATTCTTTAGGGATATAATTAATGAAGCTAATTGATTTATGTTTACTGGATTGGTTTAAATTGTATACTTGTTTGGATGTATTGGTATTTTGTTTTGAATATGTTATTGTTAACATTCATTTGCAGAATGTATATGGTGCATAGGTTGTATGCATTATAAAGTGGCGGCTGACTTTATTCGAACTTGGCTAGTTCCGCGATTTTCTGAATATCCCGGTGATGTTCGGTTTAGTGTCGTTTTCCCCTGGGATGTATTGCATTATTTCGCGCCCGTGATTTAAGCATTTTATTCCCGCTGGCTGCAATACTGCAATGCCGTGTAAAAACACATGGGGGCGTTTGAGAGCTGTTGTCTTTGAAGTCTAATACCTTCGCGGTTCAACCTACAGTACACAGTCTGTGCGTGCGCGCGCAGTAATAGTAAAATTGCATATTTAATTTTATTTTAAAGTACAGTACTGTACTGTACATGCTCGGACCCTGTTGGGGTGAAGTGAGGGGGTTCCTAACATCTGGGGGGAAATTAATTTTAATTCTATGGTGAGTACTGTCTTGTTGCCGTATTATTTTCGTGGGACTGGCTGGGTACTTCTTTAGGGGGCTGACCATTACTGTACATTAAAACTTTTATTTTTGTTTTTCCTCAGAAAAGAAAACGGCTAATGGGGGGATTTCAATGGATAATATTGTACTGTATGCTGATGTTTTCCGGCCGTACAGTATACTGTGTAATAAACCCAAATAAATAAATAGGTGTCCTAGAACAGAAGTTCCCATGCCAATTGCCCGTGAACTTGACCGAGGCCCTAAGTAGTTCCCACGCCAATTGCGCGAATATAATGTAAAATAATCCGTTCTGTGGGTCTGAGTGGGTTGAAATCTACCTGGTCCTCATGCTGGAGGACCCTTGCCATAGTGGCAAAATATCAGCCTTGCACGGAGGTACCAAAAGACAGTTTAAAAGCTCATTACCAAAGTGGCTTTTTTTCTGCCATGCAAGTCAATGGCAGAAACCTGAACTTTAACATCGCCCTGACTCCGTTCTGTTGCCACGAGAGGGTCGCAATTTGCCATGCAATCCTGCCGCAACTTGGACTACATGGTGACCGAATTTTAGCCCTCTAGCTCGAAACGAACCGGAGTTGTGGGTTCCAGCTCATTCTGACTTAGCCGGTTCAAAGCTTTCTCCGCCATTGTGCTCAATGGTAGGACCCTCCTCGCCGGCGTGACCCTTTCTCGCCGCCATTACTGCTCGGACCCTGTTGGGGTCAAGTGAGGGGTTCCTAACATCTAGGGGCCATATGAATTTTATTTCTAGGTGCCCTAGAACAGAAGTTCCCACGCCAATTGACCTAATTCCCACGCCAATTGCCCTAGTTCCTACGCCAATTGCGCGACCAGGCAGTAAAAAAACAGTGCAGCAAGCCTCTACATTTGTTACACTGTCAAAGGAGCAAATGGAAACAATGTGAGGCAATTCAACATGTTCTTTTATTGGTGGAGTCAGTACAAAAACATTTATTTACACATACTGTACAATGTTGAAACATTTAAAGTGCACAGCAATTCAAAACATCAACACACAATAATACATTCTGCAGCCTTTATTAAATTCTTCTGCCACAAAACATTTTTGGTGCATGGGGCAAAGGGAGTTAAAGTGACTTGCTTTTTATGTGCTGTATTTAGGGGTTGTCTTTGGGGGTCTATTCATCAAATTATTATGATGGAAATAAACTATCTGGAAAGCCTTTTGAAATTACAGTGCTGTTAACTATTTCAGCCACACACCTCCAG
>WSYH01017961.1:0-11485 GCA_036426205.1 Ascaphus truei
ATATAAGTGTTTTTATTCTTCCTTGCTTGCGCCTGGCAGAACAAGACACCTGCTGCTTCTCTGAAACTCTTCTACCTTAGAAAAGTCCTTCACTATAACAACCCTAATTTCATATGCAAGGTTGAAATGAGGAAAGACATAATAGTTACTACTTCTAGCTACTCTACTTTGGAGAAAGTTGGTAGAGAATAGACAATAACCCACAAAACACATGTGAATGGATTGTTGGTAGGAATTACAGCAGGGGTGGCCAACTCCGGTCCTTAAGGGTCAGGTTTTCAGGATATCCCTGCTTCAGCAGAGGTGGCTCAGTCTTCCATTGAGCCGCCTGTGCTGAAGCAGGAAAATTCTGAAAATCTGACCCATTGGTAGCCCTCGAGTTGGCAACCCCTGAATTACAGGGTACAAGGCAACAGCGTGATAGAGATCCAGGCTGGGCTTTCTCTGTTACACAACAGCTGCCAATGACACTGCAAAACCCGGACTGGATCCCTGCTACACAGATGACCTGGAGTTATGAGGCAGGTACAAAAAACGATGTCAAGGAAAAGCAGAAAACGCTGACTGAAGCCATCACTGTGCAGGATTTGTGCTTTGTCATGTGACCTCCACAGCTAACAATGGGTCTTGGTGTAGGACTACATGGGAGACTACCATATGCTAATATACCTGCGTAAATGTATTCCTGCAACAAAGAAAAATAAGAAGCCTGGAGCAAAAGGAATGAAATATCCCCCCTCCCTCCCCCTCTTTGTATTCCAATTAAAGTTCCCTATTGTAATCGTCTCATTGTTTGCTGGCCTAGAATCAAGAATCCCTGTTAGAGATCAGAGGCATGAAGCTGCATCTCTTTCTTAATCCTTCCCCGTGGGTTAACTTAGTGCAGTGTTTTACGGTCTCTTTGCTGTATGCCTGATCCTCTCTGCACCTGGAGGCTGTTATTTATTTATTTATTTTAAACATGGTTCTCTTGGTTTTATTCCAAATATATGCACCTCTGCTGCTGTTGCTGTCCTGCTGTCTTTGGTTCCTAGCCTCTGAAAAGAATTAATTCTGGGTTTGCAAGCAAAACTAATTTAACTAATTGCCTGCACAGGGCACTTGATAAAACAGCCCAGGGTGTTGTTGACCGAAGTTAAACTAATCCAGATGTGCTGTGTCACTCAACAAGTATAGGTGGTGTTGGCAGTTAATGCTAAAGAATTCCCCAGAGCCATATACGTGTATGTATATATGTATATATATATGTGTGTATGTTATACATGTGTATGGTTTTGAAGCAAAAGGTGGCACTTTGTGCTCATTTGCATATCATTTCCCAGAATCCCTTGCTGCAGTGGAAGTGCTGTGTGCTAGGTGATAATGGTGAAAGGCGGGGTTGCAGACCTGTCTAAGACATGCAAATGAGCATACAGTAATATTTCCATTTGATATCATTCTATTATTATTATAAGATATTATAATATAGTATATATATCTCTCTATATCTCTCTCGATCTCTACTATATATCTAGTCGATAGTCTATATATACTATATTAGATCTCTATATATCTACTACCTATATATCTATCTCATCTTCGCTATCTATCCTCTCATCCGCATCTCTATTATCTATATCTACCCCGAAACCCACCTCTTAAGGTTATGGTGGGTAAAGTGACTAAAACCCTCCACAGTAAACATCAAGCCACTGTAATTCCTGTATTCATTTGGCATGTCTTAGACAGGTCTCAACCCTGTCTTTCACCCATATCACCAGCAAACAGCACTTCCACTGCACAAGGGATTCTGGGAAATGACATGCAAATGAGCACACAGGGCCACTTTTTATCTCATGCTCACTTACATGAGCACCCTTAGTCAATTCCATGCTGCTTTAAACCACAGCTGTTTAAGCAAGGATTTGGGAGATGCAAAGTAAGTTACCCTCACAGACATTTTCAACCCATGTTGCGACCTGTCTAAGACATGCAAAATGAATCAGGAATATTTAATGCTATATTATATATATCTAGATATATATATATATATATATATATCTAGATATCTATATTATATATATATATCTATAATCATACTCTTATCTCTCTCATCGCTATATCTACTCTCTTATCTCTGCTCTCTATCTCTCATATGCCTATATATCCCACCCCCACCCCCCCAGCGAGTGTGTCTGGTTGCCTTTCACTAAAGGCATCTACTCTCTCATCAGTCTATAAACTAATTTAGAATATATGGGGTGTGTGTGTGTGTGTGTGTGTGTGTGTGTGTGCAGTTTTGCGAGCGTTTGGCCAAATGTTCTTACTTTACATTTTAAAGGCATTATTGAGGCAGGAGAAAACCAATTTAGACAATTATGCACAATTACATTTTTACATATACTACTAAAATATCTTCTAGTAGTTGTAGAAATAATAGAGATTTTTTTTTTTGTTACTTTTAATAGTTCCAAGCACCCTATTTAATTTATGTCCACAAGCAGTGGTTAAAGTGTTAAAAAAAAAATGACCAATACTTTGCCTCTAACCACAATTACATGTGTGCCTAAAGCCATTGTGTGGTACGGCTGCAATTTTAATAATATACTATATTATATATATGTATTATATATATAGATTCTAGCCGTATCTTATTATATATCTAATCTATATATACTTATCATATATATATATATATATACACACACACACACACAGAGATGTGTATGTGTGCATTTAATAAAGGCATATACTATCTCATCAGTCTATAAACTAATTTAGAATATATGGGGTGTGTGTGTGTGCACACACACACCGTGGTGGCCCGAGTATAGTGCTATGTTTTTTCCCTAAAAATGTCCTTCCGAAAACTGTACAGGCATACCCCGGTTTAAGGACACTCACTTTAAGTGCACTCGCGAGTAAGGACATATCGCCCAATAGGCAAACGGCAGCTCACGCATGCGCCTGTCAGCATGTCCTGAACAGCAATACCAGCTCCCTACCTGTACAGAAGCTGTGTGCAAGCGGGGAGACTATAGAGCCTGTTACAAATGTGTTATTTACATCAGTTATGCACGTATATGACGATTGCAGTACAGTACTGTACATGTATCAATAAGTGGAAAAAAGGTAGTGCTTCACTTTAAGTACCCCCCCCCCCCCCCATCCCGCCACCCACCACACACTCCTTCCCCGCTTCCCCCCCTCCCCTATGGCCCTCAGCCACATCTCTCGACGTGCCGGAGCCAGGGAACACGATTCTCCTGCGTCCCCCAGCGGCTGACGCGTCACCGAGTGCAGTCAGCTGTTCAGTCAGCCGCGCAGTCGAAGGGGAGCGGGACCGGCCGGGAGGGGCTCCCCTGCTGCGGGTCCCATCTCATTCTGCTCCCACCGCCGGGTGCGCCGCCCGGCGTGTCCGGCTGCTAGGTCTCGCCGTTTCAGGGACATAGTTGGGTCTCGGGGGGGGGCGAAGTTTGGGTGCCGGTGAGACTCTGTTGGCTCCGTCTAGGGCTTCGGCTACGTCATCACCCGGTGCCGTCGCCGCTGTGTCCCTCCGCGCATGCGGCCCGCTTCAATTCTCGCGGGAGCCAGTGACGTCATCGAGGCATCCCGCGAAGAACAGGGCTGCTCCCGCTCGCCTCGGGGAAGGAGCAGGAGAAGATGGCTGCCCCTCAAAAAAAGTGAGTAGACCTGCGGGGGCTGAAAGTTTTCTTAATCTCCGTGGGGGGGTCGATGGGGGTTCCCGGACAAGCATCCCTTTGCTAGGGCCTTCCAGAGGATCCTGCTGGGGAGTTTGGGGGAGAATGTAGATGTTTATTGGGGTGGTATAGCAGAGTTTATGTGGAGCTCGGCGGTTCCTCTACAACTCTAGCTGCGGATCGTAGGCTCCCAGCTGCGCGCCATGAGGTTGAGGGGGCGCCATCTTCAGCAGCTACCAAGTGAGGGGGGCTTTGCGGGGAGCCAAGGACCTTACGGAGGAATCCCTCTCCATCCTCCACACGTTTCAGTGTGTGTGCAACACCATTTTTCACAACCAGAACGGCACATGGGAACAGCCATCTGTAGCGCACTTCTTTGTCCCGGAGCGTTCTAGTTATGGGGGACATTGCCTTTCTTTTTGCCAGGGTAGTTGGGGACAAATCTTGGTATACTTGGAATTTGATGTGTTCAAACTCCACTGTTTTCATCTCTCTGGCGATTCTGCATGTTTGTTCTTTTGTCCGATAGCAGTGGAACCGCATAACGATGTCTCTGGGGGGGTCCCCCTTCTGGGATCTTCCTCTGAGTGCCCTGTGGCATCTGTCTAGCATTAAGTCCCTTTCTGTCAGGTCTGGGAACAGATGCTCCAACCATTTAGCGGCGAAGTCTTCCGGATCTGTGACCGATTCTGGCACCCCGCGCAAGCGGATATTGCAGCGACGGTCGCGATTCTCCCCGTCTTCGATCTTTTCCTCCAGGGATCTGATTTGATCTTTAAGGGTGGACACTTGTGCTTGTGTCTGGGATATGGCGCTGGTGTTCTCTTCTGCCCTAGACTCCAGAGTATCAGTACGCACCCCCAGGGCATCCACATCTTTCCTTAGTGCCCAGAGCTCTGTCTTGAAGAACTTTTTCATGTTGGAGCAAAACTCCTTCATGTCTTTCCTCCGCACCACTGCCATATCATCCTGCTCCTCTGCAGGACTGTCCATATCAGGGTCTGCTGCTGGATGCTGCTCAGGGGAATCAGGAGTCCCGGCCTTAGCTGTACCTTTACTTTTAAAAAATGTGGATACTGGCTGTGTTTTTTTACGCACCGTTTTGGTAGAAGCCATCTCTGTAGGTTGATGTATGTTGCGCTTAGCTTTTATTAAGGAGGCAATAGCGTTTTAACTGTTATTTTATGCTATTATGCACCGGGGGGAATGGAGCTCTCACTCTAAGCTGCCATTCACCATCGGGGGGGCGTGTCCTCCTGAACGTCTCTCTTTATGTATAAAAAGCATATATTCATCAATAAAATTCAAGTTATAAAAAAAAAAACTCACCCGCAATTTTTTTGAGACATTGCAAACTACATTTGGACCAGTTTGCATATCTCTACTTAAAACACATGATAATGATCACAATTATTATTTCATTAATAAGAACACCTTGCCCCTTAAATTCCCAGTAAAAATGCTCAGTCTTCAGGTTTCAGTTTCCGTAGCATCCTACAGCAAGCTCAATGGCGCCCATTCAGTATACTCTGAAGTCACCTTCCTTGTGCAACCAGTAACGTATTTCCCATTAGGCCCCCGCGCCCACGGCGGCAAAATTTTTGGGGTGCCAAAAATGTCTGCCCCATATACGAATGCCGCGCTTTTGGGACTATCGGGCCTGATGGAAAGCTACTTGCTTGTGGCGGCTGCCTCCTTGCTGCCGCCCTCCTTCCGAATCGTAGCATCAAATGATGCAGTGGCGATGCGTTACCATGGCAATGCGATGGCGTGCGACATCACGTTGGTGACGGCCGCGGCATCATTTTACGCTGCAATTGGGAAGGAGAAAGAGGGTGGCAGCAAGGAGGCGGCCACCACATGGAAGTGCCCAGGGGCGGTCAATCATGAAATTCACCGCTGTATGCAACACAAGAGCTCAGACACTACTTAAACTCTAATTCAATACACCGAGAAGCTGTTTGCCATGACCGGGAAGACACTGCGTTTTATTGAAATGAATAGAGCTTAGATGCTTCCCTGCCATTGAGAAGCGACTTCACAGAACAGTAATTATCGGCTTGAGAGTTACTACTAATTGTCAAAGTATAAGGAATTATAAGCAGTAGCAAAGTCTGTAGGGCTACAGTATGTAATTTTCATGCAATTCCTTTTAGTGATATACAGTATTATATTTTCTGTTCTTGATGTCAGTCATGCCACTATTTTGTGCTGGTTATTCTGTGAGATTGCTGTGTTTACATACAGTATGGCCAGATTTACTTGTGGGAGTGTGTATTGATATGTAAATGAATGTGAAGGGTATGTCAGATCGCCCACATATAAAGGAAACTATTTGCTTTGATTTGCATTTCAGTGCACTAGTCCAGCTTCTTCTACAATACTTGTACAGGCATACCCCGCATTAATGTACACAGTGGGTCCAGAGCATGCATGTAAAGCGAAAATGTACTTAAAAGTGAAGCACTACATTTTTTCCACTTATCGATGCATGTACTGTACTGCAAACGTCATATACGTGCATAACTAATGTAAATAACGCATGTGTAACAGGCTCCATAGTCTCCCTGCTTGCACACAGCTTCGGTACAGGTAGGGAGCTGCTACTGCTGTTCTGGACGTGCTGACAGGCGCATGGGCGAGCTGCTGTTTGCCTATTGGACAATGTCCTTACTAGCGAGTGTACTTAAACTGAGTGTCCTTAAACCGGGGTATGCCTGTATTGTTTTATACATTTATACATCCAATGCACAAAAGGTTGACCCTCGAGCAAAATTGAACTACCTTTGTTTTTCTGAATCTGGTTAGCAGAAATCCATTTAAGTGTCAATATTTAAACATTTTTATGGACTGCTCCAGCAAATGATGATAAATGTATCCGTGGAAGCTTATTTGACTTTCAAATCGAACTAATTTGTTAGATGTACATTTAAATAATCCAATGTCAAGAAGAACCTTTTATAGCCTGTTTGCTTAAACTCTTGGAGGCACCAGAATCTGGTTGTATAATAGATCATACAAGCAGACACGAGTGCCTAAATGTAAACATGACCTTTACAGAGCGATTTATAACATGGAAACACATTAATTTTTTGATTACAAAAACGACATACTGTATTTTTAATGTCAATTGCAATGCCTTCATTTGTTTAGTAATTCAATACATTTAAAGCTGCAGTTCAGTCAATATCCTGCATGTGTTTTTTTTTTAATAAATCAGTTCTGTAGTAAGAAAAAATACTTTTAGCATTTTCTGTTTTAAAAACAACAACTTTGAAAGACCAATTTTCTTGTATTCTATTTTAACAGCCATTTGCTAAGGCACTGCCCCTTCATGTCCTGTCACAAGCCCTGGCACACCCCTTTGTCAGCCCTGCCCTCCCTCTAGCACATGTCAGTACAGGAGTGCTCATGAATATTCATGAGCTTCCACTGAGTGACAGAAGCAGAAGAAAAACATATGCCAGCTCTAATTATGTCACCAAATTTCGCCTATCAATACATGGAGAACGAATTGACCTGCAGCTATACAGTTCTTTAGGTAATTAGAGATTGCCCACATGAAACTATTGAAGTAAAAAAATAAATTTAAAAAAGAAGACCGAACTGCAGCTTTTAGCAGTGCATTTCAATGTTTTGTTCAATTCTGCCAAGTCTCAGAATACTTTTTGTTCAATGCTGCTATTGTATCTATCTCTGTCACAACGAAGCTTTCCGTTACAAACTGTTCTTCTTATCGGGTACAGCTTCCTTTTAGATTATTGATTTACAATTATGTTGGGTCAGATCATACAAGGTTATAAATATCAAGTCTCTTTATCTGACCCTTGTTAGTAGCAGCATGGGCTAGTTCCGATTTGAAATCTTTACCCCGGCTATCTGATTATGTACAAAATTGACATTTACCGTAAAAACGGAACCGCTAAAACAGGAGTAGTGACAGCGGGCAACGGGTCATATCTGTGTTGCACTCAGCAATGCAGCACTATAACAGGTTTGTGAACAAGGCCTCAATATTGTTACATTTATTATTATTTAATGAGTTATGTGGCCAAGATTAGGACACATGTCTTCAGTTAATATCAGATTGCCCTGAGAGGGTATAAGTAAAAAGTGTGTAAGGGCTTCTTCTTTCTAAAACCAATAAGCTTCCGATTGCAAAACCAGTATAACTATCCTAACACTGATGAGACTCAATGTCTGTGACTAGGTCAACTGGGTATGCACTTCTTTAACCCATGCTGTGCTGAAAAGCAGTGTAATGCAGCAGGCATAAGCTCATAGGGGTCCACGTTAAAATGGTTTTGAAGCAAAAGGTGACACTGTGTGCTCAATTGCATGCCATTTCCCAGAATCCCTGGCTGCAGTAGAAGCACTGTATGCTAAGAGATAGTGTGTGGGGGGGGGGGGGGGAGCAGGGTTGCAGACCTGTCTGAGATGTGAATGTGTTCACAAGTGATATTTGTATTTGCTAAAAGCAATAACACACCATGAAGGAGGAAGATGCTGCACTCCAGTGGGACATCACTTCTCACTGCCAAATCACTGCATACATATCAAAATTCACATCCTCAAAAGCACTCAACCATAGAAAGCATTTGAACTCAAAATGATAATAGTCTTCAACACTAAAAAGAGGCTTTAATACAGATCTTGGGTTTCTTACACACGCACGTGTATATATTTGCTCTGCTTGCCTCTCTAACAATCTTACACTTTACCCCTCTTCATATCCCCCTCCCACTGCTGCTGGATGCTTGGTTCTCCATGCAGTCCACATTTCTCATTGTCCTTCCAATTATGTATTGCCTTGTCTGTTTATTTACTATTCGTAAATCCGTATAGCTCGTCCTGAGGAATAGAGAGAACTCTTGAAAGCGTGTCTTAAAATATTAATTGTTAGTCCAAATTTTAAAAAAGTATCGCCTAATATTGAAGTATTAATTTATTTTGCACATCAAGAAAGGGGAGCAAGAACCCAAGTTAAATCTCTAAAAACGTGCACACCAAGGGTTAATATGTGTTATGATGAATGACAGTGTTTAATGCCAGAGATATATTTTATCCAGATACCTAAAACGGAAGCATCTCCCAATGTACAGGTGTAAATAAGTGCTAATATAGTCTCAGTGCTATAAGTGTTACCTGTTAGAGATGCAGCTCAATAGCTACAACAAGGGGGCACAAACATAAGTGCTGTACATCTGTGGAAAATCACAGTGATGTACAGTAGTACTGTATGTGCAGTGTATAGAGCCACAAAAAATCCACAAAGTCTCAGGATATCTGGAATCTGTAATTAATAGTACAGCTCACTGTCCAAAACGTATTACAGTAGAATCCTACCCATCCGAGGAGTGGATAATATATAGTAAATTAGTGCTAGCTATATATAGTGTGCCGCGGGTCTTATCGTAAAGAAATCAGGTACTATACATGTCCCGCTAGTTGCAGTCATAAACCAGAGCAAGCTGCCTTTAAATCCTCCACTATGGTAGTCTGACGCTACCATGATAGTATGCAGCACTCGGAGCACAGTCAGCCTCTCCACACCCCTAGCTCCACCCTCCGTGACGTCTGACATTCATTTATTTTGCACTAAAAAGAAAAAATGTAACTTTTGAGTAGACTACACGCAGGGGAGCTCAAACTTTTTGAGCTGCGCCCCCCTACCAGCTCCTCCCCGCTCTCGCGACCCTCTTTCACTTGACGCGGGCTACGTGATGTGACATTATGTGACCCCGTTTACATGGAGACGGCCGTGTGACGTCACCCCGCATGACACCGCGGCGTAATTTGACGCTGCGTTGCCATGGCGACGCGTCACAGCATCTGAATCAAGGTAAGTTTTATTGTTGCAGAGGCCACACGCGATCCCCTGCCATTTAATTTAAATGCCTCGGGAAAGAGCGCGGGGCTTCTGCAAGTGCCCACGCACACCCCCTCCCTCCCCAAAAAAACAGCACCCCCCAGTTTGCGCACAGCTGGACTACAGTACACCTGTATAGAGATATTTTTCCATCATTATAAAGAATTGCATACACATTTATATATGAATATGGGCAGGGTCAGCCTTACCTTTAGCGAGGCCCAAGGTGGCATGTTGGCAGAGGGGTCCCTCCTCCTGCAGCGTCATGGCAGAACGTGACGTTGCCATGACAGCACGGCGCTGCAGAAGGTAGGCCGCTCGCAGCGGTGCAGTTCTGCACCGATTCGGTGACTCCCCAGCTCCCTCCTCCGGCTCTTCCCTCTCCTGTCGGGCGGAATTTGGATCCCGGTGGAGAGAGTGCAGAGCTCAAGGTAACCTTGCTGCCTTACAAGTAAGTTATGGGAACGTGGAATTATAAGCAGCTACAATGTGTCATAACATCTCATGAATAATTTGGTTGTTTACATACAAGATGTGTAATCTTGTTTTTGTTTTGCTTGCTGCCTTAGGGGTTTTTCAATTACTATTTTGTTTTCCCTAATTACTTTTCAGGCATATTGACTAGATTGGTATAATCACAGCAATGTACGTGAGAAAGGCAATACAAAAAGAGCGATTCAATTTGAGTAGCTTTGGTTTGCAAAATATACCTTGTCAGAGTTAACAAAATGTAAATGGTTAATATTGAATAATTAGATTGTGTGGTAAAAACAAACATTCTTGGGAGAATTTTGTATTGTATTTACATGTCAACATATACTCTACTGGCAATGTCACCTTTTATAGGAAAGTTATAGATGCCCCTATAGCGTGTATTCTTAGAGTCAAATATAGGCTGCATAAACTACTTTCTCTAGTTCAGTGTTTTCAACCAAGGTTGCTAGGAACCCCTGTGTTCCCCTGGCATCCCAAAAGGGTTCCCTGTAATTTTCAGGTCATTTTAAAATTCTACCAAATACAGAAGAATTGACAATGGATCTGATCTCAGACGCGCTATTAGAGAGGGTTGGGGTTCCTCAGAATTTCACATACAGTTCCTTGACCAAAAAAAGTTGGAAACCACTGCACCAGTTGATGCATGTTAATACATTTTCATTTTGTTTATTTAATGTTTTTTTTAAAACAATCGTTAGTGGAAATTACACAATGTGACAGATGCCTTTCTTCATTTATAATTACAGTATCTAACAATGACACACCCAGCCACAGCTTATATTTTCTAAAACTAGACAATCAAAGCAATTATGGGGTGGGTCACTGTGAATTGGCACATAAAATGGTTTATGTAGATTGATCTTTTTGTTTTAATTGTCTGCTCCATGATGGAGGTACATTTTGAGAACCCACCAAGGGAGCATAGTTTCATTCATAAAAATATGGGGGTATCCCTAAATGAGAAAGGGCACTGTTAGTGTCAGTTTTGGGTAGCCTCATATTTGTGGGGAAAAAACAGGCTTATAGGGTCTTGTGAGATGGAAGTGTCAAAATCCAATGCAAATGGTTTTTGCCATTCACAAGACTAATTTAGTCACACAAATGTTGAAGAAACCTTGATTGACAGGAACTATGATCTCTACAAATCAACGCAACACCTATTTATAGGAATAGATGTGTGCCTGTGATCCCTTGTCACACTAACCCCTCACCTCATAAACTAGAATAACACAATGAGATATTAGATAGTGTGCAGTGACGGAAAGTGGGAATACATCTCACATTTTAAGAAAATCACCTAATTCTGGCCAGCAGTCAGTGCGTGAAATGGCCCACCATTGTTAGCCCCTTCACACAATGTGTATGTATTTGTGTTGAATTTTCTATGGAGAAGGTAAAAAAAAGATACATTGGCAAAGATTATATATATATACAAAAAATA
>WSYH01017962.1:0-11483 GCA_036426205.1 Ascaphus truei
CTTAGAATCTGCCTTTCTTTTTTTTCTTCTCGTTCCAACTTGGGAAGCTATTAGCATCAGCCTACCGTGCTCACACTAATTGCTCAAACTTTCTGTATTTCCCCAATCCATCATGCGGAGATCATAAATGGTAGCTCAGGCTCTGCACAGTCCAGTGAGAGACAACTGTCCTTAAATGGGATTGAACTGAAAAAACCGAGTACAAAGCTCGAGGAGAGCAGAAAAGGAATATATTGAAATAATATATCACATAAACGATCGCTTTAAATGATTGTAGAGGGAATAATAAACCCTGAAGGGTGGATTATGATATTGTAGGAGAGAAACAATGTTGGATTTGGATAAGATTCATGGGGTTTCATCATTGCCTTTGCAGGGTAAATGTGGAACATCACAAGGGAATTCATCTCGAATCAGCCCCTGGGTCGCCAGTATGCCCATGTGCAGTCTGATACTCACCATTATCAACGCGTCCTATTCCTCTTAGGCTGAATGTAACTCTGGTAAAGATAGCTGGCTCGAAAATCCTCCATTATTTTGTGCCCCATTGGCGTCTCTTCCATCACATGAACAGGTAGATGGTGGATAGATGATCGACTGTTTCTGATGTTGTTTCCGCTCCAACAAAAATTGAGGAAAACTCACCAGCAAGTTAACTACATCAATTTATTAAACTACATCAAAAACAATGGTCCAAACAACATAAAAAGAAAAACAAAAACAAAAACCCTCTCCTCCCACGCATTTCCTACGCCCCCTTTGGGTGCTTTCTCAAGGAGTAACATTGGTCATCTCAGCTCTGCCCAAGACTCCGTTAGAGACAAACTTTTCCTTAATTGGGAGCCATAAAATCGGAACTAGGAAACCAAACACCACAAGAACACCAGTTGGAAGTTAATGTGTCTTTAAGGTAGAAACCTTGGAATTGCAATAGAGATATCAGCACCACGGACATCAGAGAAAGAGTGACTTGCTTTCAAACAAGCTGGAGGCTTTGAATAAAGGTCATGGAGGCCTCACATCAAAAAAGAAGAATAAAATAGGAATTGCTCTTGTCTTTGAAATGGAAATGGAGAATCAGCAATGGTCGCACCTGGCACTGCAGATTACAATCCGGGTAATATCTGCTTGTTCTCTGACGTGGACCTCCTTTAGAACCCTCATGATTATATCAGGACCAGTAGAGGAACCAATAGTGCTAAAATCCGGCACCTGTACAGGCATTTTTGGTAAAATTTTTTGTGCTCTGAAATTGATCAATTAGAACTGGGAGACATCATTGAGTAGAGTTAATGAAATTAGCGGTCCCTTTGAGTTTGGGCTAGAACATGCAGCGATTGGGATAACACCAGGCACAGCAGGGAAACAGGGAAGGAACTTGTCCTTAAAGCAAAAAAGCCTTATTATCAAAATAGGGGGATTACTAGACTTATTGAAGAAAAACTATGGTGAGGTAAGAAGGAGCACCATAATCAGCAATAAGGATCCCTGATTAGGGAAAACAGTGAGAAAATGTTCTTTGACTCAAGAAGGTCTGTAATCTTACTTGGGTTCCCCAGAAGTGAAATTACTTTTTTGCAGAGATAGGCAGGCAGATTGCTGGTTGGAAGGGTCATTACTGACGACGAGTATCAACTCCTCATCACATCCTAAGCATTAGCATCCAAAAAAGTACCACCCCCCCCATTTTTTTTTTCTTTCTTACCCTACAATACTGGCTACATTTTATAATATGTGCACCAAATAATGACTTATACTAAATCCAATTTTTCGATCATAGAAACTTCTTTCTGAATTTTACCGTTTATAATTTTTTCTTATCATTTTTTAAAGTGTTTTTTTTTAAATATTTTTTTTATAGATACATGTTGTTTAAAATTAGACACATTATATGAAAATGTGTAAAAAGCATACACATATTGTTCCCATTACTATTAAAGGTTAAACAAGGCAGGCCGCTTGATAGAAAACATGGGGAGAGCAAACTGAGATACCCCTGAGGAAGCAAAAAAAACCGGCAAACACTTTGGTTGAATCTATGTGGTCACTGTACCTTACCAGTTCAAAATGAGAGACAGAGATCTATACATAGTGCATGAACACATGATATCTACGAAGACTTTCTATAACACTCCAGCTGATCAAAATCTCGCTGACAGCCCTATGTGGATAAGTCTTCCTCTCCTGCCCTGAACAATACATCAGAAAAGGCAGGTGAGCGGAAGGAAACGCCCAGAAGACTGAGGATAATGTCACAAATTTTTCAATTGCAAAGCAGAGAAACATAGACACAAAATGCGCTGTTAGAACTCAACAATAGGAAAGCGTAAATGCTGGGAGACTCTCTCTCTGTCAATTTAACCGCGTGATCGACTACTAACAAGCGAGGCATTGTAGGTTTACCAATAACGCAGATGAATATCTACAGACAGACAATCACTGATTCTACTTACAGTGTACGTCAAATACATATGTTTAAATTACAGCTGAACCGCTAGATAAACCTCATACCCGATGATAAACAGCTGAAAAACTCACATCAAAAGGAAGGTTACATACCTGTGATTCGCCCTCTGCATGTTAGATGAAATTCTCCCCTTTGAGATCTCTATATTCCCCTAAGAGACTATAAAAGGACTGTAAGTGTTAAACGCTTGTTTTTTACTCAAAAAAAAAAAACTTACATGTATACTCTGCTTTCTCCTATCTGAAGGTACTTACTTAACTATAAGAAACTTTTTTTTGTTTTTTTTTAGTAATTTGCTCCGTTCATGGCTATTTTCTTTGAGGACCTCCTTCGGGCTTTGGGCCATGGGGCCACAGTTAGCATGACTTGTTGGGTATTGTGATTTCTCATCTATTTTTGGTCTTCTTTTATTCTTTCTGAGGTGTGGAAATCCGAATCGTATACGATGGCAAGTGCGGTGCACTTATAGTAATGGACAGATGCTTGTTGTGATGTGGACCTGTATATGGTTTGAATCACCCCAGAAGATATCCTTAATTTTTTGTGTAGGCACATCATGGCTTTCCTTTCTAACTTCTAACATTTGATGGAGCTAAAATGAACACATTTGCTTCAAAATGGTCATAGTTCCTCCTCTCTGTCTCCTGCTGCTTTGTCGTCTCATTCTACCTCTTGGAGTGAAGAAGGCAGGGCTGCTTGATTTTGTGCGATTTAAGCCTACGGGATTCAAAAGTCATCCCCCTCTTTAGGCAGCCTGTGTGGTGTGTCGCATGTAAGAGCGGTTGCACAGATATTTTTTTTCCATTCCAACTTTTGCTTGGACAAGAGCTTTGTAGTATTCTGAATTACTATGCTTGACTATGCGGCTTTTTCCTTTCTCTTTTTCTCCCCTTATTTAAGAAGTTCAGCTCATCAGCATCAAGCCAAAGAATCGTGTTATTTCTGGAGCTTGTGTTCTGAGTGTGCAATCATGCACAGCCCCCTTCACTCTGTATATTTGGAGCTTTGTGTTACGTTTCGTTCTTTTCTTTGCTAGGGGGGGAGGGCCGCAAGCTGTTTGCCTCAGTTCTGAACCTCTTTCTTAGATTCTTGGTTCTCACTTCTTGTACCTGTCTCCACCTGGCCTCTCTAAGCTTGCCTCTAGCGATGCTCTGGGTGATTTTAAGGGGTGAGCAATTCCAGTTTCTCATGCTAGCTCTGCGGTGCCACAGTAATCAGTTGTTCCTTCAGATCACTTTGTACTTTTTTATCAGACCTGCAGATTTTTTTCTTTCTGCAGAGATTACTGCTGAACGCTTCTCTCTCTCTGGCTTCTCTCTTCGGCATTCTGTAGGTGCGTACGCAGACCTTGCATTTGTGCTCTGCATGTAATTCCACCTCTGCTTGTGTGAGTAGTTACAAAGTGCTTCTAAAACTTTCATATCTTACAATAGTTTCTTCTTTATTTTTTTCCTCTAGTCATGCAGCTTTTTATTATTTTCATTGATGTGGTCAATCAAATGTGGTCAGTCAAAATACATCAAATTTTCTTCTTTTCTTTCAGCCTTGGGGTTTCTCCTTTTTACCGTCTCTTAAATATTCAGGGCCCTCCTGTAGTCCTCCTTCCATTTAACGCACTCTAAGTTGAGACTCCCTCCTCCCGGTCTCCCTGGCGTAGACTTCTATCCTCTATTGAGGGTTGAAGCTCCTTCTGAGAGTTTTAAAGATCCATATTCACCACTGAGATAGCTTTTTGAGGATGTCCAACTCCTCGTAAAGGACTGTGAAGGTTACCTTTTTAAGAGAACCCCTCCAGTTTCCTGTGCGGGCAAACTGCTGATCGCTCTTGGTGTAGCAATCCAGTGCTATCGGAGCGTAGGAACCTCATTCTCTGTAAATATGTCCATTTCTGTTGGACAACTGTTGACCCGCCGGGTTGTAGGGCATTCAGGTCTAGTGGAATCATGTGGAACTCTTATTCTGAGCAGATTTCTAAAACTCTCTATTGTGAAATTTGTGAAACCTCTTGCTGAAACTCTAATTTTTGTACAGTGCTCCAATACTCTGTTCAGATTACAGTCATATTTATATCTTCGCAAAGACTTTTTCTCTTGCTTTTCATTCATCCTTCATTCAACCATCGATGGCAGTAATAGTTAGTGTTCCAGTGGCGAGACTCATCATTAGATTCCTCCAATGTTGGTCTGGCCCTCAGAGTAAAGTCGAGCACAGACCTTCTGTAGCTCAACTTTACCTTCCTCTTACCCTTCCTTCTTCATCCCATTTTTAATTGTTCACAAACAGATATAGTCATCTCACAGTTATCCATGCCTGCAGTTTAAAACAAAGGGCAATTTCGGGGCTGGTCAAGGGGAGAATCACTAATCAACTCCACTGGTTTACGGCTCTGCTTTCCCTGCTGGTGGGTTGATGGTGGTTAGGCACACTTGGCTCAGACAAACTACTTCTTTGAGGTTATCAGTGCTTGCTGCCTTGGGCCCTCTGGATATTCTGGTCCTCCGCGCTATGAACCCCTCCATTTCTCCTAGCCGTGCAGGGCCTCTCGCTCCTCGCCTCCTCTTCGCTCCCCTCTCTCTCGACTGCGTCTTCTCCTCTGCTCCACCCGGGCCCAGCGGCCCCCCCCTTTTTCCTAGGTACATGGGTCCCGAGGCCTTTTCTGTCCTTTTTTTTTTCTCCTCAAGATATGCAACATGTCTGTTCCTTCCCTTCCTTCCCCGGTAAGTGAGAACCAATTTTCTTTTCTTCTATCTTCACTTACCTTTGCTAGATTCTGGAACAGAATCAGCAACACTATGCAAAACACATTCATTCACCTTCTCATCAGTTTTTAAACTGGTATGTGCACTGCCAAAAAAACGTTTGCAATTTCCTTGTGACCAAGAGCAATTGCAATTGCTGCAGCAGTTCCTTGGCTCATTGAGAAAACAATATCCCTCTGGCTCCTGCCCTGGCAGGTTTCCTGGGTCCTCTGCATCCAGGAAAAGTTGGTCTTGTCCCATTTGTGTCTTGCTGTCAATCAGTCCTCCTTTATATCAAACCCTCCTCCTCATGGAAATCTCTCTATCCTGTGTCCTGTTGTACTCACATCAGAATGTTTTAACGAAAAGCCCGTGAGGCCAGGGTGAGCTGTCTAATTCAGTGGCTGCAATTACCAGCTCCATGTTGGAATCCTGAGCTCTGAGGCAAGCTTTATATCCAAACCGGATAAATCCCTGTTACAGGGGGTAATAAAGGAACTCGTTCCAAAAGTAACCACAGAATCAATTGCTGCGTACCCCGTGAAAGGATGAAATTAATTGGTTCACCCATGGAGATAGGAATGGAAGGGCTCCGGCGCACATGCGCATGACAGACTTGAAAAAACTCCCGGATGATCTTCAACAAACTTTATTGCACATCACACACTGGGGCTACACCACGATCTCCCCCTCTAACGCTTTCACCCTCTAGGATAGGGCTTCTTCTTGGAGTGGGGAGACGTGTGTAAGCCTGAAATTTATACTTTAAAAGCCCCCGCAAAACGGTAAACATATTAACCCCTTCATGTAAAATTTCAGAAAAAGATTAACAGATGCGGAAGATAAATGCAATTCATCTGTAATCAAAATAACTAAACATGACCCTATTTAAAACTGTGAAAAGTACAAGACAAAGCTATTCCAATACTCTATACATAAATAGAACCATCTCATCTTATAGGAACAATCGCAGATCCCATTCCACATTAAGTCCATTGGGTTGTAGGGTGCTCAATGCAAAAATCCAATGAGCCTCTCGCTTGTGCAAAATTTTAATCCGATCTCCTCCGCGAGGAGGTACAGTGGCGACACTGTTTATTCTAATGCAGCCCGTCACAGCGGTTAAAAAAAACGTGGCCGCCGCGCGTTTAGTACCCGCGCCGCAACCGAAGGTTCCAGCCGCTTTCCCGCCTCGCCTCTGGCCGCTTTCAATGAAAGCGCCATAGCGCTTTTCTATGAGCCGCGGGAAAGTCAGGGTAACGTGTGGGGACGCGCACTCAACTTTCGGCGACATGCCCTCACTGGCCGGCCACTCCCGTCTTTTGTTAGACTAAGCTGTTCCGGTGCGAGTATGGAATGTGCTCAATGGCTAAACATTGCAGAGCTCCACTGAACCCATGGACAGGTGTTAAATGTGAAGATATGGGATGCAGCAAATCATGGTTCCGAATGAGTTCTTAAATGCTCTAAGATGCGAATCTTAAGGACTCTGCTGGTTAAACCCACGTATTGCTTGTTGCATCCGCCTTCAACAGATAAACCACAAAAGTTGTCTGACAGACATGAAGGATTTTATCTTGAATCTACGTGTTTCGTCACGGTTGGTAAAATATGTTCTTTACTCATATTGGGCATATTTTCAATGACCGCATTTAAACGAACCCAGTAGCTTGGGAAATAAGGACAATCTATTTTTCTTTTGAATCATGGGCTTTAGCATGGCTTGGTGACAGAAGTTACCCAATGTAGCCGCTTTGCAAAAAACTACCCTAGGGCCCGTACATTTTTTGTAACAGATGGTCTAAATATAGTGTGGCCCATGTTTTCGAATTATTTCATTTTGATGGCATTAGCTTGTTCGCTGTAATTAGTAATGAAGTAAGGCGCCATCAGTGCTCTCGAATGTTGTACATGGCCAATCGACTATTGTCCTATTGATTAACATCTCCTATCAGTACCGAGAGCTATGTCTAGGCTAGATCGAGATCCTTTATGGCATACCCCCTTGACAGAAATCTTCCCTCATCTCGCCCGCCCTGTGTACAAAAGCCTCCAGTGAGGAGCAGTTCCGACGTAAACGGAGGAACTGTCCCTTTGGGATGCCTCTGACCAGAGGACGGGCATGGCAACTTCGGCATGAAGTAATATTCCTGGCTTTTTCTTTTGTAAAAATATCAGATTGAATTTTATTCTCAATATCAATATATAAATTGAGATCTAAAAACTGTATTATACATATCAAACACATGGGATCTGAGATTTAGTGTGTTGTCTGCCGGTAGTCAAAAAACTTTTTAAGCTCCTCCTCCCACCACTCCAGATCATGATGAGGTCATCATATAGCACTTGTTAAAACGCTATATGATGCCTAAATGGATTTGAATCTCCAAACACGTGGGACATCTCCCACCAACCCATGAAGAGGTGGCATAGGAGGGGGCAAACGAATCCCCATGGCAGTCCCTTGTTGGAGATAAAACTGTTGGTCAAAAAGAAATAAATTGTGCGTGAGTGAAAATCTAATACTTCCAATAAAAAGGCAGTTATGTGCCGGGGAAAGAGAAGAGTGATTGTGGAGAAAAAATTCAATAGCTGGAGACCATGTTCGTGTTTAATGATGTTGTAAGGAAGCTACATCCAGCTGTGATAACCACCAGATGTATGTGAGTGCCTGTAAAAGTGTAAAAGTTCTAAAACATCTTGGTGTCCATGATGTGTAAGTAAGGAGTGCCTATGGTTGTAAAAGTGATCTATACTGAGAAAGGTGCTCACCCAGGGATCGATGCTTGAATAATAATGGTGTTTACCTGGGGTGATTGAGTGTTTTGTGAATTTTAGGAGGTGATGAAGATGGGTGTGATGGGATCTGGAGTGGTGAGGAAGTCTCGCTCAGTGGGTGTGAGAATATGTAAAATCTCACCTTCATCCATGAGATCTGCAAACTCTCTGAAAAATTAGGGGTCGGATCACTGCCGAGGGCCTCATAAGCCTCTGGATCACCAAGTTGCCGCTGGCCTCCAAGGTGTAATAATCCCTATCGAGTACAACTGTTGCGCGCCTCTTTTCGGCTTTCTGATAAGAGAAGGTCATGTCAGCAAGGGATTTAATGGCTTCCCTTTGTTCTACTGGTTAAATTGTCTCAATAAGATCCCCTGCCTCCTACACCCTTGCAAGAAGTGAAAGATCTCTTTCTATCCTCTCTGAAAAATATCGACTTACGGCCCCTTCATATGGAAGGTAGAACAGCGACTTCTTTTTAAAACCTGAGTGATGCTACCCAGAAAATCTATAGGGTATAACCGTGTTATTTTCATTGAAGATCTGTCAGTCTTGCTGGTATCACTGATCTTGAAAGCCTAGGGGAATAGAGATATCTGGGTTAACATCAAAACTTGGTAAATTGCATTCTCGGTCCCACCTAGAGGAAAAAAAAATCGTTTAAGGGTTAATTTGCGTGTGAATTTGTAAACTCCACCATGTTGAGGAAGAGTTAAACTGTGTACTGGGTGCAAAGGTAGTCCAAGATGTAAAATAGACAATTCAGACTGTGTTGTTCATACTTAGAGATGTTAAATGACGTTACTGTTCGTTAATGTCTAGGTCTTCAATCTCTTTGACGGCATCCCAGTATGTTTTTTCTCTGCCTCTTCTAGTCTTTTCCCCGTTTTTTGAAGACTTGGACTGGATGGTCTGCTCGGATAAGTCATCTCACTGGATCCAGCCTTTTCGTCACCCATGATGGATAAAGTTCCTCTCAGAAAAGGAGAAAGAAACTGCATGCGGTGTTACTTTTATCTTTTGTACCCTTAAGAATGGATTTATTGCCACCACCCTCTTTATATGATTTCTTGGATCTAGGTTTACCCTGTTTCTAGAGGATAATTTTTGCCAGATGTTAATTTGGGTTGTGCCCATAATCAGCCTTGTCCCTCTCCGTCAATTTCGTTGTTTATTTAACATAATGATCTTTTCTGTTTGTTTAATTTGCTAGCTATTTTGGAATCTAGCTCTTTGAAATTCTCCATATGGGAAAAGCTTGCAATTTTTTCTGCAATTCTCGCCACGGTTTGGACACAGCCTTTTATCTGGCACTTGTTTGTGTATATAGGTCCATTAACATAAATGAGCAGTCATTTAGAATGAGGCACCACTGTCTTCAAAATCCCCGTTCACGAATCCAAAAGATGGTGTTTTGGGTGTGGCGCAGCCCTCTAGGTATACGCTTAACACGATTGTAATTTTCCATGGTGGTGATTTCCCACCATAATCTTGGCGTTGCAATAAACACTTTTCCAACCTTGCAAAATGTATCTTGAGATCTGCAGTGTCCTCACATAGGAGTTCAATATTGTTCTAAAGATAGCCTCCGCTCTGTGAGAGCGATTGAAATGTTGCAGCAACTGAATAAAAATTCTGAATCTTGCTCAGGTTCATCCATATTGGTGAGCCCTTATGTGTGTGTGTGTGCCCGGTGTCAGAAATACACTGGTAACAGCAGTCCCAACACTGTAACAGTGTAAGCAGTGGATTGTGAGGATCTACAGAGAATGAATTTAAATACTGACTACTCACCGAGCTGCTGATAGAGTGTACTAAACCTAGTATATGACGTACCCTCGTACTGATAGAGAGATAGAGAGATGTTAATCAATATGGACAATAGTCGATTGGCCATGGTACACCATTCGAGAGCACTGATGCGCCTTACTTCATTACTAATTACAGCGATACCAGCTAATGCCATCAAATGTATAATTCGAAAACACTGGGCCACACTATCTTTAGACCCTCTGTTACACAAAAATGTTCTGTACGGGCCTAGGGTAGTTTTTCGCAAAGCGGCTACATTGGGTAACTTCGTCACCAAGCATGCTAAAGCCATGATTCAAAAGAAAAATAGTTGTCTTTATTTCCCAAGCTTCTTGGTTCGTTTAAATGCGGTCATTGCAAAATATGCCCAAATATGCGTAAGCAAACATATTACCAACCGGACGAAACACATAGATTCAAGAAAAAATCCTTCATGTCCTGCAGACAAATTTTGTGGTTTATCTGTTGAAATGGCGGAGGCAACAAGCAATTGTGGGTTTAACAGACAGCGAGTCCTTAAGATTCGCAATCTTAGAGCATTTAAGACTCATTCGGAACCATGATATGCTGCATCCGTATCTTCACATTTTAACACTGTCCGTTGGGTTCAGTGGATGCTCTGCATCAGCAACACTATGCACACATTCCTTCTCATCAGTTAAACTGGATGTGCACTTGCAAGAAAAACGTTTGCAATTTCCTTGTGACACAGAGCATTGCATGCTGCTGCAGTTCCTTGGCTCATGAAAAAACAATATTCCTCGGCTCCTGCCTCTGGCAGGTTCCTGGTCCTCGCATCCAGGAAAAGTGGTCTTGTCCTTGTGTCTTGCTGTCAATTACAGTCCTCTGTAATTCAAGACCCTCTCCTCATGGAAAATCTCTCTATCTGTGTCTGTGTCTCAACATCAGATTGTTTACAGAGCTCTCGTTAGTCCAGGTGGAGACTGTCTAATTCAGTGGCTGCAATTAACCAGCTCATGTTGATCCGCGATCTCTGAGGCAGTTAAATCCAAACAGGGATAAATCCCTGTACAGGGGAGTTAATAAAGGAACTCGTTCCAAAAGTACACCACAGAATCCATTGACTGCGTACCCCATGAAAGGATGAAAATTAATTTGGTTCACCCATGGAGATAGGGAATGGAAGGGCTCCGGCGCAAACTGCGCATGACACAGACTTGAAAAACTCCGGATGATCTTCAACAAACTTTATTGCACATCACAAACACTGGGGCTACACCACGATCTCCCCCTCACCGTTTCACCTCTAGGATAGGGCTTCGTCTTGGAGTGGGGAGACGTGGTGTAAGCCTGGAAATTTATACTTAAAAAGCCCGCAAAAACGGGTAAACATATTAACCCCTTCATGTAAAAATTTCAGAAAAAGATAAACAGATGCGGAAGATAAAATGCAATTCATCTGTAATCAATAAAATAAACTAAATGACTAAATTAAAACTTGAAAATACAAACAAAGCAGATTCCAATACTCTATAACATAAATAGAACCATCTCATCTTATAGGAAACATCGCAGATCCCATTCGCACATTCATATCCATTGGGGTGTTAGGGTGCTCAATTCAAAAATCCGCAATGAGCTCTCGGCTGTGCAAGAACAGTGTCGCCACTGTACCTCCTCGCGGAGGAGATCGGATTAAAATCTTGCACCAGCGAGAGGCTCATTGG
>WSYH01017963.1:0-11480 GCA_036426205.1 Ascaphus truei
ACAAACAATATAAATACCAGATCATGGCGAAATAAGTGTTCAGGACATACTGTAAAAGCTCACGTTAAGGAAGGAGTCCCTCCTTATCCAGGGAGCTTACAGATCTATGTGAGTAGGGGTTAGGAGAGAACGTTACTGAGACAGTAGGAGGGATTCTATAAGGTGTTCGACTGCAGGGGCGCCAAGACTTTATGTATATGTGTTGATTATTATCCAGTGCCTATATTATATGCCCTTCTTTCAAGCAGATTTCTGGTCTTAAGGTGAGTATTAAAAGGTGGATAGCATGAGCGGGGCTATCCGGTATTGAGGGGAAGGGCAGTTACAGAGGTGTGGGCATGAATCAAATTGAAGAAACAGGTTTAAGGCGGGAGTGAGGAGTTTAGATACAAGCTGTGCATGTTATGGAGGTAGAAAGAAACATCCTTAGATAGAAGAACCCAAGAGTCGGGTGGTGCTAGCGAGGAGAATTAGGGGGCTGTAATGTTAATGAGAGGGGCCAGAAGAATGTAAGCTTTAAAAGTGAGCAAGGGAGAATTGAGTGTGTAGTATACGCGGACTTAATCAGAAGCCCAGGGGGAGGAGATGGGAATATCAGGAGACAGGAAGATGCGGGAGACAGATTTTTAGTGAAAGAGGTAAGTGATTCTTGGCAGCAAGCCAGGTTTTAGGATAGATTGTAGGGAGAACATGTGAGAGTCAGGAAGGCGGACAGAGGAGGTCCTGCAGTAATCCAGACGTTAGAGAGAAGAGGTGCGCTTGAGTCAGAGTCTAGCCAGTTGAGTAAGCAGAGTGAAGGGCGTTAATCTTTGGATATTGCGGAGGAAAAAAAGCGACAAGTTTGTAAAAAAAACGTTTTGAATATGAGAGGCAGAATGAGAGAGGTAGCGAGATCAAGTGTGAACCCTAGGCCCACGTGTGCTTGGCATCTGGATGAATGATCGTATTTCCAATAGCAACTATGGAAGGCAAGCTAGTAAGGCCCAGGTTCTTGGGGAAAAGTAGTAGAGGAGCTCTTTTTTACGCCCATGATTAAGTTTTCAGTCGACGAGATGGCCACCCAGGATGATATTCCAGAGAACGGCATTCAGCAAAACTGTTAGTCTGTTATAAGCGGTAAGGTCAGGGGTTTGAAATGTAAATTTGTGTGTTCGTCAGCATAGAGGTGATATTCTGATATTATACCAAACGATGTGATTAGGTCACTAGAGAGCTGCAGAGTGTGGCTAAGAGGAAAAAGAGAAGGGTCCTAGACAGAGCCCTGGGGGTACCCTTAGAGCAGAGATTCAATAGAGGAGGAGGATGTGTTGGCAAAAAAGACACTGTAACGTGACGATGGAAGAGGTAGAGGAGATCCAGGATAATAAAGCTTTTATTCCGAATGAGCGCAAGCAGTATGGAGAATGTGAAGGCGAAGAGGGGTTTCATTCTGTCTGATATATAAACATAGTATTAAAACTGCAGATCAGATTACAGATACAAAACACGATCAGTGTATAGATTAACTCCTCGCAAACGATATTTGTTATTATGCAGTAGGCAATAGGCAGCCTTGGTGGGGGGAGGGGGGGGGGGCTGAATACAGAGCTCTCTCACCAAAGCTGCGATGAAGGGAGAAGGAGGATTATATTTATCAATAATCATGCACACTTCCATTCCTTGCACTTATAAGCCATCTAAGCACCAGCGGAAGGGGTTATTTTAAGTTGTACGTTAGGGAAGCTAAAATGTTTTACATCGAGTTATTTAACGCTTTACCAGCAAACCGTCGAGAATGAGTAGGTTCTGTGTAAAGTATACTGTATCGATAGTGGACTTTGATATGATGTTTTTATAGAAGTTATGCTCAAACTAAACTAAAGCGGTAGCTTCTAGCTTCTTCTTATAGTCTTTATAGTCTTTTGAGGCAGGAGGGAAAAAATCAACCACAAAGGAGATTATTTTTTTTACTCTTTACTTATGGTCACCTTTGAAACAGCGAATGTTTTTGAGTGCTGTACTATACGCCTAATTTTATCTACTTATGTAATTTAAAAAAGCAGGTAACTTTCAGTTAAGAAAGTAATTAGTATTTCTCTAATGATTTCCCTTCATCTGGATGTATATACAATTATACCACCTTTTCGTCAATAGGACTGGCATCTATATATTTATTGAGAAACTATGTGACCTATAAGGATTTTTGAGATAAAACAACATTTTGTTTTACCAAGAGGAGGCAACAGATGCCATTCCATGGGGAGTTACTACAGCGGTTTCAAGGAAAAGGCATCCATAGTTCTAAAAATAATCAAAAAAGAACTTACCATCTTATAGGAGATTATGCAAAATATTGTTTATTTACAATAGGAAAATTTCACAATATGTTTAGACCATATCTTTAAATGCTTGAGGAATGGCCTAAACTTAGAATCTATTTTTGTAGTTGGCAATACTGTTTACATTTTTGCATAATTTTACTTAGGTTTCCACCTTGTGTTCTATTTTAAACTATGTTCCTTTTAAAGAATACAAATCTTTTTTGCTCTCATTCAATACTTTAATAGAGCACTATTATTAAAATGTAGACCATTCACATTTTTTTGGATATATTATATATGAAAAAACAACACCAAAAAAGTAGCACTATTAAGAATAGGTAAATAACTGTGAATAATTAATATAAACACTTAAAGTTATATGCAAATAAATAAAAATAACAAACAAATAAAATTAGTGTCCAAAGGAAAAAAGGTTTAGTCCAAAGTGTCTTCCACTTGGTGGTGATGCTGAAGAGAGAGGAAGACAACGATTCCTATTCAGTGCGATTTTTATACTGACCACAGGAGCTCCTTGCCGCCTTAACAGAAAGTGTTGTAGGACCACCACCAATAGAGTCTAGAAAAAACAAAACAAACAAAGCGCCGCAAACCTACCATAGCGCGTAAACTGTGTACAAATGAGGGTGATTATTATTAAGAGATTGCGTCCTAGGAGATACAGTACAATAAGTTAGAGGACGTGAATTATGATTGCTAATTGCTGCAGGACTCGTGGCAGGGCGTCCAAAAACAAACTCAAACCAGGTGCCTCATCAGCTATCACGACGAAATCCCTCTCACACATCCTTGTAGAGACGCCCCAATCATACAGATTCAGTCCAATGTATTTTTATTCTAACTTTTTTGTAAGTGTATATCCTAGGACACTTTTCTTAATAATTCACCCCCCATTTGTACACAGTTTACGCGCTATTGATGGAGCTTGCGCTTTCTGTGTTTTGTTGTTTTATATATATATATACAGTGGTTGACAAATAACCAAAAAATCTACTCGCCACATGCAAAAAAATCTACCGCCACCTAGTAAACCCAAACGTGGGCTGCTTGGGCCATATTTACTCGCGCCGGGGGTTAACCACCTCAGCCCCGGGGGCGAGAAAAGTATAGCCAAGTAATTGTCGAACACTTTATAATATATCAGATATAATATATATATATAATATATATAATATATATAATATTTTTTGGTGATTTGTAACCCACTGTATATATACAGATATATTATATGGAAAAAAGAAAATGATCTGCTGCGCTCACTGGGTCGTGGGTATGTGACGTGGGAAGAATAGGATGATATTGTTTATATTATATTGTGATGAAATTGCCTAATTGGGTGACCTCCAATGACAAACTACACAAACCACAAAACACAGTACTGATAGGACAAACAGACGGGGCGAACAAAAAAGGAACAATGATGATGAGTAATAAAAAATATCATAAACATAATAATAATAAATAAAAAGAATGCCCCACACTATTCCTAAAGCAGAGGAGCACAGAATCAGTGCTGTAGGGACGCCGCTGCCAGTCTTCAGAAACTCCACTTTCTTCTCACACTACAACACAAGAAAAACAAGCAGTGGCTCCCAAGCATAATTCTGTATATATTTTTAATATTGGCCCAATACCAGATTTACGGCCACTCACAATTTAAATAAAAAACAACTAGGATCTCAGTTAAACAGGATTCACCCATTACTCCACACGAACGACCGGTCATGTGTGGTGATACCGCTGAACCTCCACCACGGAGTCAGGAGTGTGGCGTCCAACTGGTTCACTTCCTGGTTGAAGTCTCTGCGATATCAGTCCCGGGGTATAGAGAACTTTCAGCATACAGTGCACCAGTCCCAAGTGGTCACAGGAAGATATTAGTGGGTATCTTCAGTACTGGCGCGTGCTGGGTGTATAGTTTGTGAGTCACAACTGTTGAGAGAGTCATCAGCTTTGCCCTACGCGTTTCGTCGCAACATGCGACTTCCTCAGGGGGAGATCGACGAGCACGTGTAGGTAGGGACATGGGGGTCAGTAGTACAGTGTCAGTAGGACCTTCCCAGATAGTACAAGGTAATTAGAGGATACAATATCCACTAAAAGACTAGTGTCTAAACAGTAATAAATGATCAAATGAATAATGTGTATATAATCCCACTGAAAGACCGATATCTCATCCAGAAATTCTAGTAGGCCAAAATTATAATTGATATCCACAGATAAAATACAAAATAAAAAACTTAATTAACCAAATTACGCCGAAAAACTAGTGACATAAATATAAACAATGTGTACAACATTAAAATACCCCTGTAGGGGGAGCGGGTAGGAGAGTGGTAGGGCAACAATGTGTTAAGGGAAAAACTTGTGTATATAGGACGGTTTATAAATATAAATTTAGTAATATCCCTAATGCGGCTACCAAATAGCTAATAGCCCTGTTGGGTAAGATCAACAGTTGGCACAGTAGGTAAGGAGCATGTACCAGTAACTATATAGACAAAATTGTAGCAGATGGTATACTGATAATCTGTCATGGGGGGGGGGGGAGGGGCATAATGGCCACAAACCCACAGCCATGTACAGTATGGTGATGTGCCTAAGAAGTCAGCAACATCAATGGCAAGCAAACAGATATGGACAGACAAGCTGTATACAACCGTGCTCCTAGTATCCTAATGCTGCACCGATCTGTAGTATATCCCGCAGGGTCTGCTCAGCGCCACATGGAGATCCCGCTCACTGACGCCCACTAGTGATGTTCACGCCCCAACCCGCGTTTCGTGTGACGCTTCACACTCCTCCCCCCCTGATGAATAATTGTTGTTGAGTGATAGTATTGACTCACCGCCAGATACATTCTGGAATGCACAAATTTGATAGGATAGTTCATGTTGATATGTGTCTTCAATGTGACACTTTTAGGGTTAGTCTCTACATAAACATTACTCTCCATGTGTTTCCTTCAAATAAGTTAGGTATCCATCATTTTGCCAGAGTGCAACTAATAGGGGACTGCTGTGACCTCTGTCACTTTTTTGGAGAAAAGAAAGAGAGCCAGGATTCCAAGTGAGGAGAAAGACAGAAGGGGAGATGAGTAGGGTAGGGTGGGCGATAGATGACTGCCACGTGGACAGGGAGAGAGGAGCAAGATCTGGACAATGTGAGCCTCAAAGAAGGGAAAAGCAATGTGAGGGGAGGAATTGGAATGGTTATAGAGCAGCAGATAGAGGAGCGCAGGAGCCCCACACCTCCACTCCTGCCATTAGGGTGCGGAGTGTGGGAGAAGAAAGGCCACCATAAAGAGGGCAGCTTCCAGAGCAGAGTCAGGCTGAGTGAGCAGTGTCTCAGTTATGAAAATAGGAGCAGATAGTGAGAGAGAAAGAAGTCATGTACAGAGAGGCACTTGTCTGAAAGGGAGCGTGCATTCCAAAGGGCACAGCAGAAAGAGAGACGGATGAGGGAGGGTGCGGGGGTGGGTATGAGGTTAGAGGTGTTTGACACCGAGGGCGTAGAATTGTATGTGGAAGGTGAGGTGAGAGGATCCGAAATAAGGCAGGGAGCAGGATTGGGGAGAGATATCCCTGAAGCAAAGAGGAGAAGCATGGAGAGAAATAGAATGTGAGGCTGATTTAGGGTGTGTTTTAGTACGGGATATAGTTGTGTATTGTGTAGAGGGCACAGGTAAGACAGGAGTTCATGTGAACTGAAGTGGTGAAGGAAGGAGAGTGAGATATATGACTAGAGTGTAGAACATAATGAGGCTGGTAGAAAGAAATGCGTACTGAATTTTGAAAAGAAGTGAGGCCAAAGCAAATAAAAACAGTAGTGGCGGCATGGCAGCAATATTTATGCTGAGATGTACAGTCTGGGATAGAATGTCCTCCTTTCCAGCGTAGTTTCAAAATCCAGGAATCAGGGCCAGGAGGTGTTTGTTGTTTGTCCACTTGTTTCACTCCTGTTAATAACTCCCTCTTCAACTCCACACGCGCAGCTACTATAAAAATGCTACTTTAAATGTATGCGTCTTGCCCCTGCATTGCTGCTACCCCCGCGTATACTCTCTAGCTATTAGGTCTTACAAGTCACCTGACTGAATTAAATTCAGCCCAACCAGCTTAATTAGCACATGTGAGGCACATTTACACAATTGGTACTTTAAACAGGGTATTGTCCTGTCTAGATGTTACAAGTGAATTTAATCAAATGGACACCTAAATCCCAGTTCAACCAATTCTCAGTGTTACGGTGCTCGCCACAAACAGGACAGAAACGCAAGGTAGAGGTGGAGATTTAGAATACACCAACCCGCAGCCATCTGTGTGCAGATCCTAGTCGTGTAGCCGGTCCGGGTAGGAGAAGTAAGATAGTTGTTGATACTTGCCATGGTCTAGGGTTAGAGATATAGAATGGTCCAATATGCATAGACCGTGGTCGAGTTACGCAGAAGGTGGGAATCCAGGTACAAAGCCAAGGTCGTGGATAAGATTAGGTGGGAGTCCCGGTACAAACAGAGGTCGAGGATACTAGGAGACACAGAAAAGTTAGAATAATTGCACAAGCGAAGCCGGACAAGGCAAACGGGGTGCTTGTGGTGGGTAGCACTTCATCGCAGGTTAAGGACTACTATGCTCACCAATTTTGAGCAGGAATTGGTGAGCATATAAAGAACTGTTAGCCAGATGAAAGGCAACAAGTTCTGAATGTAATGATGCCTCTTGATTGAAGACCAATCCATGTCTGAGTTGCATGGTCTGTAAATGCTGATTGCCATCAGCCCACTTAATCGGCAGGGGGCGGGAGTAAGCACCGCATGTGAATTAGATTAAGTAGTTATCTGCGTTAGTGTCAACTCGTGGTTGAGTCCTTTGCCTGATGACAATTGGGACGTGCTGTGCTGGTTCCTGTCAGTGTGAGGCGCGTCACAAGACACATCACAGAGGCGGGCGCCTAAGCTTGATCCTCACACGCGGTGTGCAAGGAGATACGTTCTCAGTATCAAAAAGGTGTGACAGCTCTCATGATAACGAGGACGAGGCTGAGTTTCCCTAGTTTCCCTAGTACTTTAAGAAATCCCTTGCTGCTGTAGATTAGTAATGTCACCCTTCACTGGAGTGAAGGGAATATAAAAGTAGGTAGAAAGGGGGGAGGAAGGGAAAGGATGCCCTATAAAGAAATCAATCTAGATGTTGCAATCCCCCACGCTGCAATATTAGCTAAATCAAAGTAGGCATAGAGTAAAGATCACGTGTGCCAGTTTAGACCACTTGCCTTGAAAAATCTGTGGCTATCTCACAGTAACGCTGCGAGACTTTCTGCACCAGTCTAATGGCCCATCGATTAACACAGCGGGGTCCCTGCATTTTAATGAACTCACACTGTGTGAATCTTACTGAGCTGCAAGTCCAATTCAAACGCAGGGACCCCCCGTATGTTGAGCCAATATCAGCCTGTTCTGGACCATCTCACGAGTTACTGCGAGATAGCCACAATTCCCCAGGCAAGTGGTCTAATACTGGTGGCTGCTTCTGTACTTGCCTCAAATGAATAGCCATCAATGGACTGTGGACCATCCGGAGCTGTATCTCACTACCTCTGTCCTTGTACTACAGTAGATCAGCGCTGACTAAGTGACGTCAGCACTGGCACTAAAAACGCACGTTTCACGTATGCACGCTTCTTTAAGGGTATGCCTGAACAGTTTTGAAGTTGAGGTGGCAGGATGATCTGCCACCTGAATTTTGTTCTAGATAATGTTGGACTGTTTTAGTTGGTCGAGTGCATTTATCAGGTCTGGGCCTGGTTTTATTAATGTCATTTCAGCAGCGGTTGGAAGGGATCTTGGCAGGTCTGAGGCTCCAGGCCAAATTTAAGGGTTGTTTTAATCGACCTGATAATGGCGTCTGTTTTTTTTTTGTAACCTTGCCAGACCGGGCACTGTGGGTACAGTGATTCCTAGTTGGGCCGTTCATTGACAAGTGGGTTGTTATCACAAGGTGGTGGATACAGGGAGCTCAAAGTTGCAGTTGATGATGAATCCTCTGAGTGGCCAGGGCTATGTGGTACCTAACTTGGGGGTTGCGGGCTACAGTTGAGCACCGTTGGCCTGTGTGTTGGTAAAGCACTTGTGCAGGGGTTTGGTGGTTACTGTTCTTTTATGCTTGTATTTTAACAAAAGCCATGCACATTTGAACCTCCAGACCTTTTCTGTGTATGTGTTGTTTTATTAAGGGTATGCTTGCGGTGGAGGGTGGGAGCTATATCGCTGGCTCGATTTCACGTATCTCTGAGCTATATGTGAAGGGCAGAATATACTGGCAAGCCAAGCGCCCCCCCTCTACCTTCCTCTTCAGCCTCAGTGAGGGGTTAGTCCTCCTGGTTTCTGAGAGGCCACGAGGAGGCCCATGTGAGAGAAGTTATCTAAGTTGTGGGCAAGGAAAGGGTGTGTGTTTCTGATGTGTATTTGTATTTTATTATATTTGTAAAGTGAAAAAAGGTAATGAAGAAATGTATGTTAATAAAAAAAACAGAGAGTGAAAGAGTGATGTATACTTTTAATGACATTTTTTAACAGGAAGTTGTGATTGGGGTGACATTTTGCCTTGGGCACTGCATCTGTTCTGTTTGTTGAGTGTGGTGTAATCTTGCTAGATGGGGCTCTGTGAGTATGTGATGGCATTTATTGGTGAGTAAGCAGGGTTTTCTTGTGTTGGGTACCTGGGATCATTCCACAACTGATGATGAATACTCTGAGTGGCCAGTGCTTGGAGTTTTAAAGGCCATGGTTGTTATGGTGGTAACTGTCTGTTGGTAATTTTTATTAAGACGGTGGCCATTTGAACTCCAGCACCTCCTGTGCTACATGTATCATTTAAGGGCATGCTTTTAGGGGGGAGGAGGAGCTACAGTCGTGTGGCTGTAAGGTCAAGTGTTGCACGAACATGTTCAGCTATAGAAATCCTATCTGGGCAAATACAGAAACACATTTTGTATACTGTACTGTATTACTTGAGGCAGGCAGAGTAACTTGCCACCTTGGCACAGTTGCGTGTGCAGTCTTCATCTTTTACAAATGTTTTATATTTCATGTAAAAGATAAATTTATGCAACTTTGCAATTTTGCCTGTTTTTCAGGCACCCCCCTATTGATGGTAAAATCCTAAGCGGACTATTATTTTAACAATCAGATAAATTGGACATTATTTTGTATGCCTTCATTTTAATTACTGAACGAGGGTAGGTCTCTAAATCTGCTAAGAGCAAGCAGCCGCCACAGCACAGCCATGCTGAGCAAGCCATTCCATGTGAAAATATGACTAATGGAATACCTTAATAAACCAGAGTAAACCTCTAACATGTGTTGCATTTGTTTGCCTAAAATTGTATGTCTATGTGGAGTTATTTTTATTTGTCTTTTTTCTGCTTGCATAATTTGTATTGAATTTTTAGACAAAAATTCATTGTGTACCATTAATATTATTATCTTTTAATTCGTAAATTACCAACATTTTCTTCACGCAATACAATGTGGGAGGAGAAAATACAATTATATGACAAAGAGTACTATGAGTTAAGACAACTGAAACAATATTTACAAACCGAGTTTTTCTATAAAACACCTACAGGAAAAATAGTTTGATGCAAGGCACGTCTAAATAAAAGGTACTGGAGTACAGCTGCTTTTGTACCTCGTTTTGGTATTTCTATATTTCTTTTCTTTTCTATACCTTCCACTTTTCTGTGGATGTGTCGATAATGTGCCTATATTTATCTATATCTATGTACAGTACCACCTTGAGAAAGGTTCCACTGGGGGACCGAAACGTCGGTTTTTGTGTCTTCTATCAAATATAGAAAATTTATGATTACTTACCTGCGTGCCGTCCCTTGATGTCGTGTTGCAACCGATATTGTATGGTCTGTTATTGCTTTATAGGATAGCACCAAAACATATATATATAATATAGAATATATATATATAATATATATTATATATATATATATTATATCTATATATTATAAATATATATATATATACTAATAATAAATTTATGCACTGTAAGTATTACTGTATGTTCATTGCATGTCTTAGACAGGTCTGCAACCCTGTCTTTCCCCATTGTCACCCAGCATACCAGCGCTTCCACTGCAGCAAGGGATTCGGGAAATCATGCAAATGAGCACTCAGTGCCACATTTTGTCTCAAGCCTCGTATTCACAAGCCAATCCTCAAGCCAATGCATGCTGTTTTAAACACAGCTTTTAAACAGAGGCTGGGATGAGATGCAAAGCCATTAGACCTACTCACATACATGTTTCACCTTGATGGGTATCATCAGTGTGAGGCTGGTCTTAATGGCAAGCAGGTTTGAGACTAGTATATATATATTTTTTTTTTTTACCCACCATAACCTTAATGACATGGTGATTACCTAGTCTAGTCTCAAACCTGCTAGCCATTAAGACCAACCTCACACTGATGATACCCATTAAGGTTGAACACATGTATGTGAGTGGGTCTAATGGCTTTGCATCTCATCCCGCCTCTGTCTAAAAGCTGTGTTTAAAACAGCATGCATTGGCTTGAGGATTGGCTTGTGTAATACGAGCTTGAGACAAAAGGTGGCACTGAGTGCTTATTGCAGTCATTTCCCAGAATCCCTTGCTGCAGTGGAAGCACTGTATGCGGTGGTGACAATGGGGAAAGACAGGTTTGCAGACCTGTCTAAGACATGCAAATGACCATACAGTAATATTTACAGTTGCTTTATGCTTTACTGTGGAGGTTTTTTGTCACTTTTTTTACCCACCTTAAACCTAATGACAGTGGTGATTACCTATCTAGTTCTCAAACCTGCTAGCCATTAAGACCAACCTCACACTGATGATACCCATCAAGGTTGAAACATGTTGTGAGTGGGTCTAATGGCTTTGCATCTCATCCCAGCCTCTGTCTAAAAGCTGTGTTTAAAACACATGCATTGGCTTGAGGATTGGCTTGTGTATGCGAGCTTGAACAAAGGGTGGCACTGAGTCCACTAGGTAATCACCACTGTCATTAAGGTTATGGTGGGTAAAAAAAAAAAATATATATATACTAGTCTCAAACCTGCTTGCCATTAAGACCAGCCTCACACTGATGATACCCATCAAGGTTGAAAC
>WSYH01017964.1:0-11477 GCA_036426205.1 Ascaphus truei
GGTTGAGGTTTTACAGTGATCGCGTAGCTCACCTGTCCATGGGATGAGGGGGGGTCCGTGCTGTCTGGCCATGGCTGCGTAAGACGCTGGGACAGGACACTCCTCGCTCTCGACCGTCTGTCTCGGCCTTCCCGCTCCAAGCAGACTGTACAGATCAAGAGTGGTTTCCTCCGTCAGTAATATCTCACGCTTGGGTTCCCCAGTGGATGTGTTTTCGGTATTGTTTTAATACCGTCCCCTAGTGTAGCTCCCTTTTTATATATTTGTAGGGGAGTAGTTCGGTATCACTGTGTGTAATCATAGATGGAGCAGCCCAGTGCTGCACAATTGTAATGAGAGGCTGTTACGGCAGGGGTGCTTTACTCTGACTCGTCGCAAGCCCCTCAGTCAGGTTTTTAAGGGTATCCCTGCTTCAGACGCCAACAGGTGGCTCAGTCTTCGACAGCCTCCGATTGAGCCACCCGCGCTGAAGCTGGGGAATCCTGAAAACCTGACCTGTTGGGGGGGGCTTAGGACTGGAATGGAGGCACCCGTGTGTAGTTAGGGCGTGAGTGCTGCAAACCCCTTGGTAACAAGCGTACTAGAAAGCCAGTGATGCTTTCGCCTGCACGCTAAAACCCAACATAGGCAATCGTTGCGTGTCTATGGAGTGATGTTTTATATTTAAAGGGTCGTATGACATTAAGCCGGGTGGTCCAGCTCTTTGGGTGGAGAGAAACACAGAACTATTTTTTTTATTACTGACAATCCACTGTCAAGAACAAGCTTCAACGTTTCTGCTCCGGTCACCTGTGTTTCTTTATTGGCACACTCCCCTCCATCTGCGGGTCCAAGTTGTAGATGTAGAGATGGCGCCTGGAGGACGCCACAGGAGGTCGTGCAGCTTCTGAATTCGATCTGAAGCAGAGATTATCCTTCCACCTTTTCCACAATTATAATGATAATGCTATACAACCCCGCCTAGTTTCCTTTCTAACGTGTGAAAGCCTTTGGCTGGCCCATGTTTTGTTCTGTGTGTAGCAAGTGTGGACTGAGACAACCCTTCCCCAATCAGAGCCCTAAGGCGAAGTCCATGCTGCGGCAGACCGCACTGAGGGTCGCCGCGCAGGCGAGTCACATTGCATTAAGGCATTGATCGCGCCCATAGACCGCGCAACAGCCGGAGGGGGTGCAGCGTTGTGCAAGAAAAGTTTGAAACTGATTCCTCGGCGCATGGGCAGGTCACTGACACGCCCCCCGAGGCAGGTCTAGCAGCCTCCCGCTCGGGGCTAAGCGTAGGGCAGGCCTTATGAAACAAAACCAACCACATATTTGCTTTGTGTTCGTTTCAGGAAGCCAAGATTGCACCTTTTATGCCAGAATATCTACAATGATACAAGCGGGGGATGCGCTGTTTACGTGACCAAGGTGCAAGCGTTCTTCTGGTGAGAGTTCAACCGCACGGTGGCGAAAGCCGGTCCTGGTTCATCATGTCCGATACTTGGGTCGGGAGGTAGTTGGAAGCGGCCTGACATCCTTGCCCATGTAACCGGTCCAGGAGGCGTTTCTTCTGGCTAGGGTGGGAGAGTTTATCACCAAGAGACAGGCTTCTGGCCGGAGGATGGGAGAATTATCCCCAAGAGACAGGGCATTGGCCGGAGGAGGAAGCATCCCCAAGAGGCCGGGCATCTGGCCGGAGGATGGGAGTTATCCCAGAGGACGGGCATCTGGCCGGAGGATTGGGAGAGTTATCCCCAAAGGCAGGGCTTTTGGCGGAGGATGTAGAAGAGTTATCCCCAAGACGGGGCTTCTGGCCGAGGATGGGAGAGTTATCCCCAAGGACAGGGCTTCTGGCCGGAGGATGGGAGAGTTATCCCAAGAGACCAGGGCTTCTGGCAGAGGATGGGAGAGTTATCCCAAGAGACAGGGCTTCTGGCCTGAGGATGGGAGAGTTATCCCCAAGAGACGGGGCTTCTGGCGGAGGATGGGAGAGTTATCCCCCAAGAGACAGGGCTTCTGGCCGGAGGATGGAGAGTTATCCCCAAGAGACAGGGCTTTCTGGCCGGAGGATGGGAGAGTTATCCCCAAGAGACAGGGCTTCTGGCATGAGGATGGGAGAAGTCATCCCCAAGAGGCAGGGCTTCTGGCCTGAGGATGTGAGAGTTATCCCCAAGAGACGGCTCTTGTACAGGTTAGCTTATCATGGAAAGCAGATCGCCATGATCGGGACTGATGTATGCATATCTTGTATGGAGCTTGTAGCCAGGGCTCGTCGACTGGCGCCCCGATGGGACCGTGCTGTGGTCGTGTTGATTCTCTGCAATTTCACACTAGTTGCTTGGGCAGCCTGGTGCAGTTTTCACACTGACACTCCCTTGTAAGTTCCAGTAACGTAAATCTCATATGTTACAGATGTTCTACATTTTGAAATTATTTGCTTGTCTTTAATGTCTAAAATGTCATTACAATAAGCTTATGCAGCCCTTGTACGCCTCGATGTTTTCTGATCTGGCCCCTTTTGGAGAACTAGTTAAAGATACCTGTTGGGCGTATAGAGGTTCAAGGACTTATTACCTGAATGTATGGTATCTGGGCGCCCTCTGCCAAATAACTGGTATGTTATCCTTTTGCTGCCAGGTTTGCCATGATTTGGGGAGAAAACATACATTTTTGTCCAAGTGTACAGACAGAAGTGAGTGTTAGGCGTGTATAGTAGTGCGCGCGCTATCGTACGCGGCTCATTATATTGGCTGTGTTAACCAGACGTTTCTATACTAGGACGCGGTGGCGTGGAAGACCAGGAAAATACAATCAAATTGTGTTTTCCACACTGCTGCCACGCCGCGAACCATCACAGGGGCCTTTAATGCCCCCTAACAGCGCGCGTCACCGCTTGCCACCCTACAACTAAACGTGCACGCCGGGCGCATGCCAGCGCCTACTATATAACAAAGCCTTAGGCTGGGGCCATGGCACTGCAGACCATGCGGAGGCGTCCGCACGCTGAGCGCACAGGGCTGCCGTAGGCAGTATTCGTGTCCATTGGTGTGCGGGCGCGTCCGTGCGGAAGCAGAGGGGCGGCGTTGCGTGAGAAATCAGTTAAACTGATTTCTCAGCGCGACAGACAGGTACGTCTGTCCAATGAGGGCGAACCAGCTCCGTGACTGGCACGCCCTAGACACACCCACGGAGGGCGCGTACGATGCCAAAAATCGCACCCGCTTCAAGCGGGTGACGCCCGTGCGTGCACGCGTGGCCGTGATCGAAGACTGTGGACATGAACGTGGACTTTGTGTGAGTGAAATCTCAATACCATTTAAGGGAGTTTCCAAAATTTCTGGTGGAGAAGCGCCACCTGATGGGAAGACAGAGCCTGCAGCCTTTATCAGACGCATGGGAAGTGTGAGGGCGATGTTTCCACTTCAAATGAGTCAATGCTTGGTTTTGTTTTTTTTTGGAGCTTTTAACCATTTCCAGACTGCTGCCATTTGATAAATATATACATGTAACGATTTTGCAGCCTTTGTGATTTTTAAGGCTGTTTGATTCTTTAGGAGAAGCCCACTGATGCAGGGCTGGGCAATCCAGTCAAGGGACACCACAGGTCAGGTTTTTCAGGATATCCCTGCTCCAGCACAGTGACTCAATCAGTGGCTGTCGTTGACGGAGTCCTGTGCTGAAGCAGGATATCCTGAAAACCTGACCTGTTGGTGGCCCTCGTTACTTGTTTCCCAAACCAGCAATAACTGGTTTGCTAGCCGCCGTCTCCATCCTTCCTGGCAGGACACGCGAGAAACGAACTCGGCTTAATAGCTACTGTCCGTGACTCTGGCCGCTCACTTCTTTCTGCTGCTTGGGGATATGAATGCCCCCCAAGACCACCCCACAAATGCCGCATCCGCCGGCAAGATCGCGTTTTCACACAGACCCCCCTCTGTCACGGGCTGAAGCATTTCCACACTGTTGACTTTTGCAAGCGCTTCAGGATGTGAGATGTGAGTAAACGTAGATAAACATTTTCAAGCTTGCGTTTCCAAAGCAAGAAGGGGGGGAGGGGGGGGGGGGGGAGAACAAGAGCATGACAAAATGTACCAATAAGCTGATTGCACAGTTACTCCCTTGCGGATGCATCTGCATTATTACCTATCTCAGGGGTGACTCGTTCTCTGTTAATATAAGCTTCCTTTGTTTGATCTGACCTCGGGGGAGGGGGGGCTGCTTCCCCACCCCACACATCAGCCACTGCCGTCCTATATCTAAGCGTAGCTACCTTGCGGCGAGCTGCTCCAGTTTAAGATGTGCACGGTCTCCGTGTTGCTGGACGCGCAGAGGAACTGAGCATCCATACTGAAGACTAGAGAGCTGATGTTCACGTACCTGCGTCGGGGAAAGCAGGCTGGAGATCAGTATATGGCTGCGTCAAAGGGCAACGTACAACAAAAAATATTTCCAGGCAATCTGGCATCCCCCTTCCCCCCCTCCCCCGGATGGATGCAGAGGGGGGTCTCCAGAGCTGAACACCCATTAATTTCACGCACCGGGACCCGATTCCGTCGAGATACCTCTGTAGTAGGTACCGAAGCCGTCTGCTACCAGGGATCGTATAGGCAGCGGTTTCAAAGCTTCCACGACGCCAATAGGAGGCTGTGACGTCTCCAGCGAGGCTTCCTATTGGCCCGCGAAACGCAGGAGCGTTAACCCCAGCCGAAGCGGCTACCGGCACATGTACTCGGAGGTCTGTTCCAGAAGCAGGGGGTCTCGGATCTGAACTTAATGGGGTTCAAACTCTGGAGACCCCCTGCTTAAATCCTGGGTAAACCAAGTGTTCTTTTGTTTTGGTTTAAGTGCTTGGATTGCTCTTTTAAAAATCCCAATTGAATATTGGGATTTATGAAGCTTTTCACTGCCTTGTTTGCAGTATCCTGAAGGGACACCCCCCGCTACAATTAACCCCTTTGGCTGCAAACGGGTAATGCATTGGCAGGGGTAGGGAAAAAGCATTACACAATAAAAACTGCATATTCTATGCAGACGTGTCTTAAAAGCAGATGGTCCAGCCTCTTCAGCCCAGAGCTTAGTGCCTATTGGACTACACAAAGCAGTCTATAACAGAGGGGGGGGGGGGGGAACCAGTAAAAATATTCATGTTTTTGCAGCTCAACGAGTACTAATCATTAAAAGCATATGGAGCAGCCCTTTCACAGACGGTCATATCTTCTAACACCAGTGGAACAGAAATGCCAGCTAGCTGTGTGTCGCACGTGTGTGGTGGGGGGGGAGGGGGGGTGGGGGGTGTTTGGGGTGGGGCGCAGGGTGGGGGGGGGGTGGTGTTGGGTGTGTGTGTGTGTGGTGTGTGTGGAAAACTTTACACACCGGGCACTGGTGATTCCTTTTGATGACACCGTGTAATGAAGATGCGGTTTTAGCTTATACATTTAAAGTTCCTAGACAGCCCCTCTACTGGTTCAAAATATATATATTTTTTTCCCAACGCCACACGTGCTTCTATTTTACCAAGTCTTTAAACACCCCCTGTTAGGTATGAATGTCCTTTCGTTTGCCTGTGTTTGAGAGCAGATTCATGGCGCTCACCTCTTCATCCTCGCCTAAATTCGTAGTTTCTGCCCCTCGGGAACGGAAAAACACACGAATCACAGTCCCCTGTCATGACGAGACATAATAGAATATAACATTAGCGGGAATTAAACACAAGATCCAACCGCTTCGGAACGTCATAATGAAAGGGAAAAAAAAAATATATATATATCTGTCTTTCTAAGTTAAATCAAACTGGAATTAATTCTAAAACTATCCATCAGCGAACTAATCACTGAGCATTTCCCACATAGCAGGATAATCAAATATAGTATGCGCTACTAAGAAGATTATTAGTGGTACTGTTCATTAATAAGCGACACAAATTACCATGATAATGTAACTGCCCAAAACACCCCAGGCTGGCCCTGCTTGCGTCGACGTGTTCGGTCGCTTTCTAATGTACTCACCCTTCTCGAAGCGCTGGCTATTTTATTCCTGTAGAGTTGAAAGCTCATGGCACGAGTGGGCTGTCGTGGGCAGGTATGTGATTCGGTTTTCTGACAAATAGAAATTATTGTAAGCATCTTTTCTATTTAGGATAAAACAACCCCAAAATTAAATGCCACTAGAGAAAATAGATTTTCTGTGCCGATCGTCCCACAGAGCAGCCGGAGGCTTGTTTCTATATCGCCGTGTAGCCGAGCTTCTCAAAACTTTTCTGAGCTTTTAATCCTATGACGCCTATTCAATGCTGGGTGCGCAAAACTTTTCAGTCTGGCCCCCCCCCTACCCTGTCTCCGGGTCACATGTTCTTGGCAAGCGTCGCTGGAGACCAGGTAAGGGACGTTGAAGAGGCCTGGCGTGATCCCCCTGCATTAATTTAAATGTCTTGGGGGTAGAGCGCGGGGCCTCTAAGTGCCACGCCCCCACCCCCACCTAGAACATCTCAGGAAGCCCCCCAGTTGTCACACCACTGCAATATGCTTTAAGGCGACTTCCCTGTGCGTGAACCGTTTTACCACCCATTTGTTTGGACCTGAACTCTTCTCCAGCACAGAAACGACTTCTTCACCAATCATTGATTCAGCAAATAAGCGGAGCTCCAATGATCGGCAAAACACTGAGCCCCAAACGCCTTATTAAGGACCATATTTACCAAGCAGTCTAGATGACACAAGGCACTTCTGGTGGTTGGAAGATATCAGGTTTTGGCCTGCAGGTGTCTCATGGTAGAAGATGCTTAGTAAACCTGGGCCTAGCGTTTTGCAGCAGTTGTTAATTGCTTTGATGGGTAACAAACTTTAGCTGCAAAGTCAGCTGTGTAACGAGTCATGTGGAAATGTAAGAGAGCCGGGTGACTGAAAGCTCTTGGTAGTCTCTATTCTAGACAACATCTTGAGGGGCCTTTCATCTCCCCCCCCCCCACGCAGGAGACCGTCCCAGAGTTGTGTTACGAAAGAGATGGTGCAAGAGAGCAGAGGGCAGAGTCAAACCTCTCATGGCTGCAGGAGAGCTGGAGTACCAAGGAGTTGGGCATCGTACACCATGAACGCCAGCATAGAGGAGCTGCCGGGGTTGCCAGGTAGGAGTTGGAATGGTTGATAGAAAGTGGCCATAGACTAGGAATAGTGGCGATATTAACACTTTGGTTCCGCCTGGCAGCATAACATAATGTAAGAAACACAGAGTCACAAGATCAAAGATGCGAAAGTAGCATTGGAAATAACCAAATGCACATTCCCTTAACTGAAACCGTAAACACTCAGTAGCAAATCCCTTCTGCCACCAGTTCTTTTTTACCTCCAGTAGTGAGCAGAGATCACATACGTAGATATTGCTCCAGCAATTCACAAAAATGGCACAGCCGTCCTGAACAGTGATAGAGGGCAGCTTCTACACTAGTATGATCACGCACGCCAAACTACAATATATACAATATTTTTTTATTGAAGTCAATGTTTGGTGTAGTAATAACACAACGTTGACTCAATATTAAAATATATTTTTTATGTGATTGTAATCTGGAGTGCGTGATCATACTAAATATTACGTTATACAAGCGCTTGCAGCGCTGCGAATGACAGCACCAGCACTTTTGTGAGAATGGGCCTTAGAACACAACGTGAGTAACGTGTGCACTCTTGCACCAACATTATTCTTAGAGGGCAGGGCACACAAACAAACACACACACACACACACACACAACACACCACACACACAACAACACACACACACACACACACACACCCACACACACACACACACACACCACACACACACCAACACACACACCAAACACACACAGCTCTTCGGGCAGACGCCTCTTTTCCTACTGTTTTTATTTCTGAAAGCTCTATTCCCATTCTATAAAAATACTAGGTCACGTGTATTGGAAACGTCGAAGGAGGGCTATAAGCACAGGAAGGAGGCCAACATCAGAACACACAAACACACCACAAGAAACATAAGTAGCTACACCCAGCACACACAGACACTACACAACAGGTGTCTGGAGGACAACAAAAGAACGACTTGATGCCGCTCGGAATTTAAGTCAATGATACTGCCCGAACCATCTCAACTCGCACACTACAACCCACAGCACGAAGCACGTAAAAGATCCGAACTCAAGCGTCAAAGGAAGCAACCTAGGGAATCCTCGTTTGGTTAGAGTTACTAGCGCCTCTCATGAATCCCTGCAGCGACCGTTAATTTTTTTTTTTTTTTTTTTTTATCCGGCTGCTGTGGCTTCAGTTGGGGCGATGCTGTGGTCTAGACGGGTTTTAATAATATAGGCACCCACGCAGAAAGCCTCGCCGTGTCGCCGCCCGCCCTATTGTTAAATGCCGCTTACCTGGTTGTGTTCTGTGAGTATCCAGCAAGGTTTTGAGTAGTTTAATAGTCCATGATCCTTGATGTAGGAATATAATAACTCTTCAGTGCACACAACCACCGCTATGAAACCAAATCCGGAGTCCCACGGTGTAAGGGGAGGAGGATATAGGGGTAAATATCTTTAGTTGGTGTTACTGGCCTCTGATGAAGTGGGAACCCACGCCTAAGAGTATAATCCACACCATTACACAACACCCATTTTTGTTGGGTCAAGGTTGGATTCTTGGGGGTTGGGGGGGGGGGTCGGAGGTGGTGGGGGGTCTCTCCAGAACCTGACACACCCCACTATTTTCAGCTCTGGTGGCACCTCCCAGGTTTGGAGATACATTAGCTTACTCTACTGGTGAAGGTGGAACGGTATTATTCGTAGTTTTTAAAAGAGGATTTAATGGCCATCCACATAGGAGGACTACAGTCTATATGCAGCTCACTATTGGTCCAGATTGCAGGCCATTTTGTTTCCCCTGCCGTGGATTTATAACTGGTAAATCTGCGGACCATGGTTCCCAGAGGCGAAATACAGTGGTTTGAAGATAGATATAAATACTATAATTAAGGGTGGACAGGGGGACTGCTCTTTTACCAGGACAGCCTAGACTCACATAGGCCATTAAGCGTTACCTTGTTCTATTAGATTTGTAGCTCTGGACTGTTATCATAACCCGTATACAGTACAAATAAGCATTAAAGAGACGAGTATTTAACACACACGAGAGCACAAAGGTAGTGATGGTCCCTTAATCGTCACCCATATACAGCCGCTCCGGCAGTGTAGGGAATGTGTTTTATGGTTACGCCTGCGCACAGCCGCGCTTATTACTGCCGGTTCAGCCTGAACGGAGAGGATGTTGCCGCTGCCGGCAGTGTAGGGTTTGTTGTCAAGGTTATGCCGCGCATCTGCCTGCGCTTACCTGCCGGTTCAGCACCTGACGGAGATGTTGCCGACTACCGGCCAGTGTAGGTGTGTTATATTGTGTACACGCCGCAGTCACGCCTGACGCTTTAGGCCATGCCGGTTCAGCATGACGGACATGAGTACTCTTCTTCTTCCAGAGATATTGCCCGCTCAGGACAAGGTTGTAGTGCGTTGTGTTTGATTGTTTCGATAGGTTAAGAACCGAGCGCCCACAGCCCTGCTCGGACAATCTTTTACCTGCAGGTATCAGCCTGCCGGACACGAGGATGTTGCCGCTCCACGTGCATGTGTTTAGGGTCTGTGTTTTATGGTCTACCAGCCGCGAAGTGTGCGCCTGGCCGCCCCCCTTCTACCAGGCCGTGTTCAGCCCCACTGAGGAGAGGATGTTGCCGCCCCCCGAGCCTGCCCTGAGGGTCATGTGTTATACCTACGGTTAAGCCCGACGCCAACGCGCACCCCCTGCAGCTTTAAATGCAAGAGCCTTAGACTTGAACGTGACCTGAGGATGTCCTGCCTGATCCGGCCCACCAGTGTGGATGTGTTATAGGGTACGCCCCGCGAGCCACCTTTCACCCCCCCACAGGCCATCGTGCCCGCATCTACGACATGATCTGGCCTTCCCAGACCCCCTTGACACGCCCCCGTAGAGAGAGGAAGTGCTTGACGGCTCCGGCAAGGTAGGATTTATCTTCCTGTAGTTTGTGACCCTCACGGTTACGCTCCGCGCCCACGCCTGCGCTTTAATGCCGTCAGCTGACGTGAGACCGGATGTTGCTGCTACGGCAGTGTAGTGTCCCTTTGTGCCCTTATCGGTTCTACGCCCCCCCCCCAGAACGCCTGTGTTTTATGTGTTACCTGCCCTTTGGCTATTCAGCCTGAGTCGACGAGGATGTGTTTTCTGACAGACCCCCTCACCCCCCACGGCTCACCGCTGGTTTAGTGTGTTCTGCTGCTTTAGTGAGGGTTTACGTGCGCTGTTATACATGTTTGCTTCCCCCCCCCCCCTTTTCCTTCTTTCTCTGCGCTTTGTACCTGCCTGTGTTTCTATTAGATTCTGACGGATAGCCAGGCATGTTGCACCGCATACGGCCAGTCGTACGGGGTGTTTTTGTTTAGGGTTACGCCGCGCACGGCCTGCGCTTCCTACCTGCCCCGGTTTTCCCCCCTTAGCCTGACGGAGAGGAGGGGATGTTTTGAACCGACTACTGGCAGTGCTAGGACGTTGTGTTTAGGTACGCCAACGCCACGCTTGCGCTTACCTGCCGGTCAGCCTGACGGACGTACGAGGGACCTGGCTGCACGCTCCGGCGTGTAGGATGTGTTTAATAGGTTACGCCGCGCACGCCTGCGTTTGCCTGCCGGTTCAGCCTGACGGCCACGAGCGGATCGCCCCCTGCCGCTCCGGCAGCCCCTTGTAGCGAGTGTTGTTTTATAGGTTACCGCCGCGCACGCCTGCCGCTTTACCTTGCCGGTTTCAGCTGACGGAGGAGGATGTTGCCGCTCCGGCAGTATGTAGTGTAGGATGTGTTATAGGTTACCGCCGCGCCAGACGACCTGCGCTTTACCTGCACGGTTCAGCCCTGACGGATGAGGATGTTTGCCGCTCCCGGCCAAGTGTAGGATGTGTTTATATTTGGGTACGCAAGCGCACGACTGCGCTCTAACCTGCCGTTCAGCCTGACGGAGACGGATGTTGCCGCTCCGGCAGGGTAGGACTGTGGTTTCTTATGGTTACGCCGCGCCCACGCATGAGCTGTTACCTGAAGTTCAGCCTGGAGGAGAGGATGTTGGCCGCTCTGGCAGGTGTCAGGTGTGTAGGGTTGTGTTCTTATAGGTTACGCCGAGCGACGCCGGCATTACCTGACCGGTCAGCCTGACGGAGAGGATGTTGCCGCTGCCGCTCCGGCAGGGTTGTAGGTGTTATTGGTTATAGGTTAAGCCGACGCAACGCCTGGCGCTTTACCTGCCGGTTCAGCCTGACGGAGAGGATGTTGCCGCTCCGGCAGTGTAGGGTGTGTTTATAGGTTACGCCGCGCACGCCTGCGCTTTACCTGCCGGTTCAGCCTGACGGAGAGGATGTTGCCGCTCCGGCAGTGTAGGGTGTGTTTATAGGTTACGCCGCGCACGCCTGCGCTTTACCTGCCGGTT
>WSYH01017965.1:0-11474 GCA_036426205.1 Ascaphus truei
AACCTCACTTCTCATAGTCATACAGATAACATGTACATGCAAACCTCCATTCTCATAATCATACAGATAACATGTACATGCAAACCTCCATTCTCATAATCATACAGATAGCGTGTACATGCAAACCTCCCTTCTCATAGTCATACAGATAGCGTGTACATGCAAACCTCACTTCTCACAATCATACAGATAGCGTGTACATGCAAACCTTCCTTCTCACAAGCATACAGATAGCATGTACATGCAAAACTCCATTCTCATAATCATACAGATAGCGTGTACATACAAACCTCCATTCTCATAATCATACAGATATCATGTACATGCAAACCTCCATTCTCATAATCATACAGATAACGTGAAACAGCAAAACCATCCATTCTCATAGTCATACAGATAGCGTTGTACATGCAAACCTCCATTCTCATAGTCATACAGAAACGTGAACATGCAAACACTCCATTCTCATAGTCATACAGATAGCGTGTACATGCAACCTCACTTCTCATAGTATACAGATAGCATGTACATGAAAACCTCACTTCTCACAATCATACAGATAGCATGTACATGCACACCTCCCTTCTCATAGTCATACAGATAGCATGTACATGCAAACCTCCCTTCTCATAGTCATACAGATAGCATGTACATGCAAACCTCACTTCTCATAGTCATACAGATAGCATGTACATGCAAACCTCACTTCTCATAGTCATACAGATAACATGTACATGCAAACCTCCCTTCTCATAGTCATACAGATAGCATGTACATGCAAACCTCACTTCTCATAGTCATACAGATAACATGTACATGCAAACCTCTCTTCTCATAGTCATACAGATAGCATGTACATGCAAACCTCCCTTCTCATAATATAAAATAATATATGTCTACACTTGCTTATAAATTCCATTAAAGTGTGTATGTTTAAAATAAACAGTAAAATGACAGGTAATGTTAATGGAATTTATAAGCAAGTGTAGACATATATTATTTTATATCATTAAATGTTAAGTTTTAACAGCCTTGGTGCACCATGAATGTGCTTCTTTTGGAGGTTAATTGGGTTTTCCAGTTACTCTCTTTATTTGATAATACATCAACTTAGCACATAGGCAGCACCCGTTGCCAATCCAGGCAATTTAGGCACCTTCACTATTTCATTCACATAATTTTGGTGTGCGTTGTCACCTGTTTGTGTGTGACTGTAAATGTATTTTTATTGCATTGGATAGAAGCCAGGGGTCCCTGGAGATGGTATTAATGTGTATCAGCTCCGGAGACTCCCGGCTTCAATCCCATGTAGGAAAAACGCATTTTATTTCTAAGTCCTGCTCTCAGATCCCATCCCGCACCCCAAGGGCTGGCGAGATGAAATCTTTGATAAACTCGCTATTCCAGAGCCTCAGTGAAATTCTCGAGGTTTCTAGAATAGTGTGATTTTATCAAAACGGCGCTATTTTGATTTTTGAAGCTCCCACGTGGTGGGTTTGGCCACGAGCGAGAAGTCGCCCCAAAAATGCCGCTCCCGTACGAGTTTGCCAGCTCATCGAAGCTTTCTGAATAGCAACTGTGCAAATTTTGCGAGAACTGCTCAAAATCCTCGATGAGTTGGTTACCGAAGCTACAAGAATAGGCCCCTAAAAGAATATACCAATGATGTGAGTCCTGTGGAAACAGAATTGTTTTATAACAATTAGGTACTGTCCGATACTCTTTTATTAGAGCTTCGGGACTTAAAGTGCTCCTTCAAGTTGGAAGTCTACAGCGAACAGATGGCACAGCATTAGACTGCCATGTACTTTGGTTATGGTACTGTATCACAATCCAGTTTGACACCAATGGTCAAGAGGGATATACATGATGTATAGTACTGTACGGGATTACCTTTTCTGGTCACGTCACTTAAGGTACTAAACACTAATAGAATACTAATAGAATACACCAATAACGTGAGGCCTGTGGAAACAAACTTGTTTTATAATATCTAGGTACTGTCCGATACTAGTCACCTTGAGAAAGAGCTCACACTCGAAACGCGTTGGTGGGGGTCCCTGTACCCCGTAATTTGGCTGTAATTGTTTGTTGGCTCCATTAAATTACTTTTTTAGGGCAAACTCTCTCTTTGACTTTTTCATCATTATTTTTTTCTTTTCCTGAGAAACGGTGCCTGCTTTTTCTTTGCTTTCATGTTCAACTATACCAGGAAAATCGTAAGCACACCCCCCATTGGAAGAGGACTACTCTAAAAAGTGAGTTATCTTTATTGCATCACACACTCCAGTCTGATATCTTATGTTGGGACACTTTTATTTATAGTGTGGCCCCTTACTGCAGTGCTTGTGGGGGTCCTAGCCCACTAGTCAGACTATTAAGGAGAAAGTGACTCATGCTGGACTGTTTTCTTATGATTGATCGTCCGGGGGTTATATCTCAGGAATATCAAACTGTTTTGAACATTATAGTTTATTTTTTCTCTTTTGCAAGTATAAATTGAGGTTTTTCTTAGAGCACCACACATTTTTCATCTTCTGTTTGTGATTACACTGTCGCTTTAGGGATTAAGTTTCTCTTTAGAATCATTGCTGTTCCCTCTAAGGCTGCGTCCCCGCTGGTGCTGACCGCGCTCACGCTTGAGAGCGGTGACGTCACCAGCTCTCCAAGCATGAGCGCCGGGTGTCCCGGCTATTTCTCAAGCGCGCACGGGGAATTGCGTTGCGGCAAGTTAAGCGCGCTTGAAAGTTACATTTTTTTTTTGTTTACTCAAGCGCCAAGCTTGAGCCAGCGTGCGTGCCCGCGCAGGAGCGCGCGCGCACCGCGTGAGCGGGGACTTACACATATAGATTTATGTAACTAAAAGCGGCAAGCACCGCGCGCTCAGCGCGGTCACCACCAGCGGTGCCGCAGCCTAAATAATTTCTTATTATCGTTTTTTCAACACTTGACGGCGGCAGAGTTTACACCGCCGCACCTCCCCTACATGTAATTTGATATAAACTGCTGCTATTTGTATGTGTTGAGTCACATTTTTATATTAATATGGAGCTACATCTGGACAACACGGGCAGCAGCAGCCATGGTGACACAGTGTCTTGCTATGTGTATGCTATCTCTATTTGCTATGTTTTTTCATGTATACAGTAGTAAGTTTTTTCATATATTGGTTATAATAGCGATTTAGATATGTAATCTTTGTTATGCAGTCAGTTTGTTAAGCTGTTTGTCTTTAGGTCACCGCTGCACGAGTTTTGCGCACTATTTTTATGCGGATGGGGGTGTTCACGATTGATGCAGCTTGCAATCAGGTATCTTTCACAGCGTTTAGGTGTATAGGGTTAACTCTATCCCCGTGTTTATTGGTGCGATCTTAGTTACACCCACGGAACTTGATGATGTCACATTTATGGGCGGTGATTAGCCACGCCCCTTTCACCTGTATCATGTGAAACAGTTCACTTTAGACACAGGTATAAGGAGCATTGTATGCGCAGCGCTTTATCCTGACAAAGGTCAGTGTGTTTGACCGAAGCGTTGATCTGTGTGGATTAAAATGCTGTTTTTTTGTATGAAGACCACTGGAGTGCCGCCTCTAACTTGTTTTAGGCCTCATTCAGGGTGCCAGAGGCAGGAGTTGGAGGGCGCGCGTTCGCGCGTCATTCTGCTGGGCGATTTGTGTACATCCTCCCCAGCAGACTTTTTCAAGAGTTGAGGAGGCGGGGAGGGGGCGGGGCTACAGACCTGAGGTTAGGGATCGAAGCTGCTGTCTTGAAATCATTCTCAAGAATGATGTCATTGGCTGCCGAGGTACCAGTGACGCTGCTGCAGCTTCAAAAGACGACTTGGGTTGTTTATTGAAACTGTAGCCAGCGTCAACTCCGTACTTCAGAGACAGGGCAGCTGCTACCCTGACAACCACAATTCAATATGAATACATTGTGTCGGACGGCCGCACGCACGTCAGCACGCCCTCCCTCCGAAGCCTGCACCCTGAAGAGGCCTTATGAGGATGTGTCCTGTAATATAGGTCTCACCAGCAGGGGGTGCTCTGTGCACCTGCATTCTTTCTTCCCATACAGATATAATATACAGGCAGTCCTCGGTTATCCCACACAATGTGTTACTCAAAATGGCGTCGGATAGCGAAGCTTTGTAAAGCTAATCACATTTTCCCATAGCAACACTGTTTAAATCAAACGTTCCGTTTCTGAAGGCATTTTTAATGCTAAAATACACAAAATATTTTACTCAAGCAATTAGATTATGCTGCACACACATACATGATGATGTAAAGATTCTATTTATTGAATCCAGCACTGTATAATAAAACTGTTAGACATGTTTAAAGGCCTAAATACACCACAAAACCTTCACACAGACTGATCTGGATGATTTCCCTGACTGCAGCTTTCTGATTGACATAATGTTGCAACTTTGCAAAGTGTCGTAAGAGCGTCGGATAAGCCATTTGGCGTCGTAAAACCGGCCATAGGGATGCATTGGACAGCGTCGGATAAGCCATTCGTCGTAAAACAAAGCGTCGTAAAACGAGGACTTACTGTACGTGCAAATCCCCCTTCTCACACTCATACAGATAGCATGTACATGCAAATCCCCCTTCTTACAATCATACAGATAGCATGTACATGCAAACCCCCCTTCTTACAATCATACAGGTCGGGTGTACATGCTAACCTCCCTTCTCACAATCATACAGATAGCATGTACATGCAAATCCCCCTTCTTACAATCATACAGGTAGCGTGTACATGCTAACCTCCCTTCTCACAATCATACAGTTAGCATGTACATGCTAACCTCCCTTCTCACAATCATACAGATAGCATGTACATGCAAATCCCCCTTCTTACAATCATACAGGTAGCGTGTACATGCTAACCTCCCTTCTCACAATCATACAGTTAGCATGTACATGCAAATCCCCCTTCTTACAATCATACAGGTAGCGTGTACAGTACATGCTAACCTCCCTTCTCACAATCATACAGGTAGTGTGTACATGATAACCTCCCTTCTCACAATCATACAGGTAGCGTGTACAATAGAACCATACATGTACATTCTGCAATTCGTTGTTTTTATTAAAGCTGCAGTTCAAGCAATATTCTACATGTGTTTTTATTTTAATAAATCAGTTCTGTATTATGAGAAAATACTTGTAGCATTAAAAAATAAAAAAATAAAAAAGAATGTTTTAAAGACATTTTTAATGTTTCTAATGTAGGAAGCATTTCCAAAGTGACAGCCCCTTTCCCCTTCTGATAGGCTCTGGCTCTTGAGCTCCGCCCTCTCTCTAGCAGTGAACCAATTGTATCTGGTAACTGCCCAGCCAATCATATTCCAGAAACTACATTGCCCAGAATGCTGTGCAAGAACTGAATTAAATAACCCTGAGCAAGCGATCTATTACAGTCTATTACAGGAGAAGGATCGATCTGCAGCTTAACTAAATCACTTGTCAGTGTGCAGATTGTATTGATGCACATACTGTATTGAATGGGGGAAAAATATATATATATCTTTAAAAACGGCAGCTTGAACTGCAGCTTTAAATGGAAACAAATTCATGTACCAGGTGTGGTTGATTACAGACATATCTGCACGTAACGTCCTGCCGTTCCACGTGTGTCCTGCCAATTGGGCAGTGGGAGACTTCCAGCGTGCGTCTGTGAGACGGGAGGAGCAGGACTTGGGGACACGTTGCATGGGAGAGTTCATGGACTCTCTCCAGGGGATGTAATACATATCCATGGAATCCAATACATGGCCGTAAAGAGAGCCTCACATCGAGGTGTAACAATACCGTGACCCACCGCTGACACACCAAAACACACGTGCCTCATGCCTGTCAGTGCACATGTGACTTGATCTGTTATCGGTCCTCTGTCAGTACATTGAGTTAACCACAAGGTGGCAGCAGTGTTATAGATTTCAAAATGCCTTATCCATGGCTGGAGATGTCAGGTATAATGGAGAAACTCACTGCTCTTATGCAGAACTTCAATAATATAGAAGAGAACCAAAAAATAGCGATCCTCCTGGGAGAAGATGAAACCACAGCAGGACTGGCTGCACACTATATCAGCACCTGCCACAGGCTGAGACGCCCACTAACCCCCACATCCCTGTGTGTAACTGTTACCCATGTACCGTGCAATCATTATACCCTACCCCCTTGTTGATGTACTGTGCAATCATTATACCCTACCCCCTGTTATTCATGTACTGTGTAATCATTATACCCTATCCCTGTTATTCATGTACTGTGTAATCATTATACCCTACCCCGTTATTCATGTACTGTGTAATCATTATACCCTACCCCCTGTTATTCATGTATTGTGTAATCATTATACCCTACCCCCTGTTATTCATGTACTGTGTAATCATTATTCCCTACCCCCTGTTATTCATGTACTGTGTAATCATTATACCATATCCCCTGTTATTCATGTACTGTGTAATCATTATACCCTACCCCCTGTTATTCATGTGCTGTGTAATCATTATATCCTACCCCCTGTTATTCATGTACTGTGTAATCATTATACCCTACCTCCTGTTATTCATGTACTGTGTAATCATTATACCCTACCCCCTGTTATTCATGTACTGTGTAATCATTATACCATATCCCCTGTTATTCATGTACTGTGTAACCATTATACCCTACCCCTTGTTATTCATGTACTGTGTAATCATTATACCCTACCCCCTGTTATACATGTACTTCATGGACTGTGTAATCATGTACCTCCCCACCCGTTATTCATGTACTATGGAATCATTATATTACCCTACCCCCCCGTTATTCACGTGTGAATAACATTATAAACCCTACCCACCCCTGTTATACTGTACATGTACTGTATCATCATTATACCCTACCCCTATTTCATGTGCTGTGTATCATCATTATACCCTTCCCCCTGTTGATTCATGTACTGTGTAATTATTATAAATTCCTCCCCCTGTTATTTCATGTAATGTTAATACATATACCCTACCACCCTGTTATTCATGTACTGTGTAATTTTATACCTTCCCCCTGTTATTCATGTAATGTGTATCATTATCCCTAACCCCCTGTTTTCATGTACTGTGTCAATCATTATACCCTCCACCCCCTGTTATTCATGTACTGTGTAATTTTATACCTTCCCCCTGTTTATACATGTATTGTAATCATTATACCCTACCCCCTGTTATTCATGTACTGTGTAATTATTTAAATCTCTTCCCCCTGTTATTCATGTAATGTGTAATCATTATATAACCCTACCCCCCTGTTAGTCATGTACTGTGTAATCCATTATACCCTATCCCTCTGTTATTCAATTACTCTTGTAATCATTAATACCCCACCCCCTGTTTATTCAGTACTGTGTAATCATTATACCTCTAGTACCCCCTTTTATTCATATCACTGACCCGACACACTTTATTAAAGTGTGGCCGGTACCGGTCGCAAGCCGAGGGAGATTTGTTCCCGGCTTGCTAGTGGCGCCCACCTCGGCGTGCGCGCGTCATAGACGTCGCGGTCACGCGTCTTTGGGAGCCTGCGCCCCTGCACGCGCGTTCCAGGCTACCCCGAGGGAGCGCCTGGGTGTCCCGCGAATCGCTGGACGGCGGCAGGGGGTTCCGGGGTACCTCGTCGGACCCGGCACGCGGTAGGGATAGCGCAGCGCCCTCGATCGGAGGCGCTCTTCCTGCATCTTCGTCGGCGTGCGCGCTCCGTTCCTTATTTCGATCTTGTACCTTATCTCCGCCGCTCTTTTCTCTCTCTCGACGCTGCTACTGCTGCGGCAAGAACGGTTCAAATGCTCGAAAAACTCGAAAAACTCTGCGCGCACAGTAGTGTAATCATTATCCCCTACCCCCTGTTATTCATGTCCTTGTGTAATCATTATACCCTACCCCCTGTTATTCATTTACTGTGTAATCATTTTCCCTATCCCCTGTTATTCATGTACTGTGTAATCATTATACCCTACCCCCTGTTATCATGTACTGTGTAATCATTATACCCTACCCCTGTTTATTCATGTCCTGTGTAATCATATAACCCTACCCCCCGTTATTCATGTACTGTGTTAATCATATTCCCTACCCCCTGTTATTCATGTACTGTGTAATCTTATAACCCTACCCCCTGGTTATTCATTGTACTGTGTAATCATTATAAATTTCCCACCCCACCCCCTGTTATTCATGTACTGTGTAATCATTATACCCCTACCCCCCCTGTTATTCATTACTGTGAATCATTATACCCTACCCCTTTTTTCATGTACTGTGTAATCCATTATAACCCTACCCCCTGTTATTCATTTCCTGTGTAATCATTATAAACCCACCCCCTGTTATTCCTGTACTGTGTAATCATATAAACCTATACCCTACCCCCTGTTTATCATGTACCGTGTAATCATTATAACCCTACCCCCTGTTATACATGTACTGTGTATCATCATTATACCCTACCCCTGTTATTCATGTACTGTGTAATCATTATACCATATCCCCTGTTTTCTGTACTGTAACCATTATACCCTACCCCTAGTTATTCATGTAACTGTGTACCATTATACCCTACCCCCCCTGTTATTCATTGTACTGTGTAAATCATTATACCCTACCCCCCTTTTATTCATGTAACTGTGTAATCATTATACCCTACCCCCCCCCTTTTATTCATGTACTGTGTAATCATTATACCCTACCTCCCTGTTATTCATGTACTGGTAATCATTATACCCTATCCTGTTATTCATGTACTGTGTAATCATTATACCCTACCCCCCGTTATTTCATGTACTGTGTATCATTATAGCCCTACCCCCTGTTATTCATGTATGTGTAATCATACCCTACCTGTTATTCATGTACTGTGTAATTATTCCCTACCCCCTGTTATTCCTGTACTGTGTAATCATTATCCATATCCCTGTTTGCATGTACTGTGTAATCATTATCCCTAACCCCCTGTTATTCATGTGCTTTGTAATCATTATAACCTACCCCACCCCCTGTTATTCATGACGTTGTTAATCATTATATCCCTACCTCCTGTTATTCATTACTGTGTAATCATTATACCCACCCTACCTGTTATTCATGTTACATTTTATCCATATCCCCTGTGATTCATGTACTGTGTACCATTATACCTTCTATACCCCTTGTTATTCCTGTTCTGTGTAATCATTATACCCTACTACCCCTTGTTATTCATGTACTGTGTAATCATTATAACCCTCACCTACCCCTTGTTATTCATGTACTGTGTAATCAGTTATATACCTACCCCTTGTTATTCATGTACTGTGTAATACATTACCCTACCACCCCTGTTATTCATTGTACTGGTGTAATCATGTATCCACCCCATATCCACCACCTGTTATTCATGTACGTGTATCATCATGTATACCCTACCCCCCCTGTTATTCATGTACTGTGTAATCTATGATATACCCTCCATCCCTCCCACCCTCCCCCCCCTGTTATTCATGTACTATGTAATCATTATACCCTACCCCCCGTTATTCATGTGCTGAATAATCATTATACCCTACCCCCTGTTATACTGTACATGTACTGTATCATCATTATACCCTACCCCCTATTATTCATGTGCTGTGTATCATCATTATACCCTACCCCTGTTATTCATGTACTGTGTAATTATTATACCTTCCCCCTGTTATTCATGTACTGTGTAATCATTATACCCTACCCCCTGTTATTCATGTACTGTGTAATCATTATACCCTACCCCCTGTTATTCATGTACTGTGTAATCATTATACCCTACCCTGTTATTCATGTACTGTGTAATTATATACCCTTCCCCCTGTTATTCATGTACTGTGTAATCATTATACCCTACCCTCTGTTATACATGTACTGCGTAATCATTAACCTACCCCGTTATTCATGTACCGTGTAATCATTATACCCTACCCCCTGTTATACATGTACTGTGTAATCATTATACCCTACCCCCTGTTATACTGACTGTGTAATCATTATACCCTACCCCGTTATTCTGTACTCAAAAAACTGTTATTCATTATACGTCCCCCCTGTTATTATATACTGTGAATCATATACCTACCCTACCCCTGTTTCATGTACTGTGTAATCATTATACCCTACCCCTGTTATACATGTACTGTGTATCATTATACCCTACCCCCTGTTGATCATGTACTGTGTAATCATTGTACCCTACCACCACCCTGTTATTGTACTGTGTAATCATTATACCCTACCCCTGTTATTCATTGTACCCCGCCCCCTATTATTCCACGCTTTGGCAATACTGAAATGTTCTTTCGTCGTGTCCAATAAAGCTTATTTGATTTGAGTTGGGTGTATATAACTGGTGGGGACGTTACCACTACATTGCCACTAACGTACAATTTCAATATCAACTCATCTAATTAGCTAATGTCTTATTGGATATTTAGCACAGAAACCCGTACAAAAAAAACAACTGGCCCTAAATGGTATGGTGTTATGTATTGGTGGACCATTATTCTGGGTGATGTATGTATTTCTGGGGTTCTTCGATGTGCGAGACTGGTAATATACTTACCCGGCCTGCACACAGGGAAGCCAGCTTCGTTATTCCAGGAGTGGGAGGTGCGGGATGAGGACGTGTACAGTGAGGCGAGGCGGTACTTAGGTTGGGAGATGTTGGCTTGTAGAGCAGAACCTTTGTCCTTCCCAGACACTGTGAGGAGCCTATCTGCAGGGATGTCCATTTCTGGGTCCAGTGGCAGATTTCCCATTGGGCCTTGGCCTAGGGTGGCGAAAATTATTATTTTTTTGGGTGGGGAGCAAAAATGTTCTAATGTGGTAATTTAGCTGTTGCGGATGCCTCCTTACCCACCTCCACCTTCTCCTCCTAACCACATGTCAAATGACTCCACGGATGTCACCAACATGATCCACATTGTCTTGTTCCTTGGCAATTGACGTCGTAGCGTCAAATGACGTCATGATGCCATGTTACCATGGCAACATGACGTCACACTGGTGATTCCCGTGGCGTCCTTTGATGCTGTGTTTCAGAAGGAGATGGAGGGAGGCAGGAAAGGAGGTGGCCGCAACAGCTAAGTGCCATGGGACAGTGGATTTTGATATCCGCCGCTGGTTGGGTGTAAGCTCTACTACTGGCGCTGTTCCCATTGGCTGGTTTGAAATCCCCCCTCGTTAGTAAGCGCTCTTGTTAAGCCGACACCTGGGGGCCTTCCCATTACCACTCCCACGCCCAGATTCGTCGATCGCAGGCGAGCCCTCGCTGAGTGATTGGCCACACGTAGCATAGCGCGCTGTGACTGTGTTGGCCTGTTGGCTCCGGCCAAAAATAAATACACTTTATTGAATGACTCCTGTGTCCTGTCTGGTTCCTTGAATCCTGGTGAGTGGCCTGGTCTCCA
>WSYH01017966.1:0-11474 GCA_036426205.1 Ascaphus truei
CATTGTGAAGCACTATGAACTTCTTTGCTTTGGCCACAGTTACTTGTTTCAGTTTCTGGACCTTCTTGTGCTCCAGTTTGTGCCACATCACCTGGGTTCTAAGCTTGGCTTTTAGCGTTGCTTTGGTGATGCTCAGGGTAGCCTTCAGTTTCTCATGCTGCTTTGCGGGGACATACTGGGTCATCAGACATTCTTGCAGCACTTGAATTTTTTTAACAGCCTGCAGATTGTCATCCTGCAGAGTTTGCTGCTTCTCCTCTGCCTTCTCGAGGTGCGTACGCAGACCTTGCAGTTGGTTCTGCAGTCGGTGCTCTGCTTCAAACTTCTCACCTTCCAAAAGTCTATTTATTTCTTTAAGCTCGTGCAGCTTTTCATTTTTTTCCTTGACGTCGTTTGTCAAATTAAAATTTTCTTCTTTGATTTTTACGTTTTTTCTTTGTAATCTTAAATGTTCTCCTTTTTCAGTCTCTGTATTATTCAGGGCCTCTTTGCAGTCCTCCTTCCATTTACGCACATCTGCTTTGAGACTGACAGTCTCCTGGTGTGAGACATCCTTCTCTAGGTTGAGGGTCTGAAGCTCCTTCTGGGAGACTTGGAGATTTGTATTAAGATTGGCAATAGTTTCTTTAGCAATGTCCAGCTCCTCAGTGAGACTGTGTAGTTCCTTTCTGGAAACTTCCAGGTCTGTGCGGTAGCTGTTGGTCTCATGATGTTTGGCATCCAGTGCTCTGCGGAGTGTCTGAACCTCTTTCTGAGATACGTCCACCTCTGTCTGGACACTGTTGACCTCCTGTTGTGAGGCATTCAGCTCTATGCGAAGAGTGTGAACCTCTTGCTGGAAGACTGTCATCTGCTTCAGTGCCTCCTCATACTTCCGCTTTAGCGTAGCCACCATTTTATCAGATTGGCTCTGCTTTCCATCCAAGGCGGAAATAGTAGCATTTGCAGTATCTAGCTCAGTCTTGAGATTGTCCAATTCTGTCCTGGCTAAAGAGTAAATTGTGAGCACATCTTTTTGTAGCCTCACGTTATTTTTCTGTAGATCTGTGTAACCATCTTCCTTTTGTTTCAATTGTTCACGGAGCATATCACAGTCATGCCTGGCATTTTTCAGGGCATCTTCAGGGTTGGTCAAGGGATCGTCACTCACTGGTTCCGGCTCCACTTCCCTAGGATGGTTGGTTGAGGGTTCCTCACTGTTGGCACCGGACAGACACTTCTTTGGGGTACACGACTTCTGCCTTGGGCCCTCTGGATATTCGGTTAACCGCGGGACGAATTCTCCATTTTCTCTAGGCTGCAGGGCAACTCGGTCCCTCTTTTCCTCCACAGGATCTGCGGACGTGTCTGTTCCTTCCACGGTAAGTGAAGAACCGCTTGTCTTTTTCTTTTTCCGCTTTTTTGTTTTGTATGACTCCGTCCCATCAGGAATACTGGGGTCTCCTTTATTTGATACTTTAGCAGCTTCATTATATACGCCAGGCTTTTCTTGCAGTTGCTTTAGCTGACAGAAATATTGGGTGATCTGCTGCTCCCACTCTTTCTCTTGTCGACCATATTCGTCATCATAGAGGGCGGTCTTTTCTGTTTGTGCCGAGTTCAGGCACCCCCACCATTCTTGGGGTGTTTTGTGGGTGTGACTCGGTTCGGGTTCCCCGTAAGAGATGTCTTCCTCTTTATTGGACTGGAAGGGCCACTTCCGTGGGGTAGGGTTCATTACAGGAACGCTGCATCTTGTCCTCCATTTTTAGGCTATCAGGTGTAATTTTCTTCCTGACCTCAGGAGGCGCTATTGCAGCTGTTGCCACTGTATTTGCTAAAACCCCAAATTGTGGTAGTCCTACAGGTGGCCATATTTTGTGTGTAGAGGTCGTAGCTCTCACAGGCATCTCTGTAGAATTTTTCTTTCTTGGATAAATTTTACAATATCAGCAGTACTGTACATGCATTTTCTCTCATCGGGTATACAAGATGTGCAGTTGGTAGGTAAAAAAACATCTATTTGCTTTACACCATTTACTTGCTAGTTATAATCTCTCATTAGGTATGCTGAATGTGTAGTTGCTAGGAAAAAACTTCTGTTTGTTTACACCATTTACTTGCTAGGTGCGATTCCTCCGCTTCAGCAACAGAATTTGGTTTTCTTTCTGAGTTCAGTAATTTTCAGTCTCATCTTTGTGTATTCTGGCATTCACACTTCACCCTTTGGGTGTCTGTTTTTGCTCCCAAGATATATATAGGCAGACTTTTTTTACTTGCAGAAAAAAAAACATTCTTTGCAGTAGACTATTTCTTTCATTCCCGGCAGGGTGACTCAACACTCAGCAATTGACTTTGAAAAACCTTTTACACAGTTCAGAAACCCCTTTTCCCCCTATAGGGCAATATTACACTCAGCATTTGTTTGCTAAAAATTCCCCTGCTTCAGCACAGTCCTGTATCAATTTTCACACTTTTCTGCATATACTCCATTCACAGCTGGTAGCCCTATGCGGTGTGGCAACCTTTATTTGCAAAATCAGTACCACTCGTGGGTCACCATCTGTATTCACTGCTTCAGCGAAACTTTTGAAAACAACAAACACCTATCCCTTTTTAACTGCTGACTCACTTCTTGAACCCTGACTATGGCTGGAAGGCAAAACCCCTATTTCAATGACCATATTACACTTTGTGATAGGCAAATAAGTTTTAGCTGTTTCAGCAGTCTCTCTCCTCATGGGATTGGGGCAAAGAGTCCATATGTGGTTTTGTAAGTTTCAGTGGTGTGTATCCCTTTAACTCTGATCTCTGCTGCATGAGATTTTTTTTCTTTCTAAGTTGCTCAGACTGTTTGTAGACAAAAAGCATAACAAAAAATTTCACATAAAAATCTCCGGTCCTTTTTAACTTCAAAGACACCTCTCATCTCACTTCGGACACCATATGTAGATGGACGTTCACAGAGGTACACAATTGGAGACTTTTATAAGGTGAAATTATAATAAGGCTTTATTGTGCCTTTTCCTTTTCATCAGGAAATCCATCCAAACACAGGGGGGGGGGGGGACAAAGCTTCTATTCACTTGGGAGTATTTCTAGTGAAACACTATGCAATTAATTCACATCTCCCTTAGTCAAGCATTTCTCCCAGCCCCAAACATATAGCATGAAATAAGCAGATATAAGAAGTCTCTTAAGAATGAAAGTCTTATCTGTTCCTTGGAGGGAAAATCTTCTCTGGTTCAGCTCCCTTTTCCTCAGGGTGTGTCAGCATTCAGGTTCAGAAGTTTTCCCTGTGTCTTGCAAGCAGCTCTGCAGTTTCTTCTGGCAGGGCTCAATACTGTTGTGAAAGTCAAAGACAATCTCTGCTCTCTCCCAAGTTCAGTCCAGATATGAGCTAAGGAGTCACTTCCTGTCTCAACAGACAGGGTTTTGTAAGCAATCTAAATCAGGCAGTTGGTGGTGTTTATTAATTGACTACCAGCAGTTAACCACCACACTGCTAGATTAAAGGCACATTACCTGAACAGGGATTACTCCCCTGTTACAGTGGGTTAACAATTTAATGACTGTAAGTATTTAAGTATTTGTGTTGTTGGATTTTTTTGGGGGGGCACAGAATTGGTACTGCAGGCCTGCGGGGAACACCCGAGGGCCCCCGCCGGCCTCTAGTATCATTGCTGTGCATCCCAAAAATGTGATATATGTAATGGGGGCATAGGGGTTGTTGGGGGCACAGGGGGTGTATGTTGTTTAATGCAATGTTTATTTGGGACAATTGTCCCCAATAAACATGCTATTATGCCTTAACCCCTTCATTGCCTTAACGGCTATCCGCTATGGTAATGAAGCAGCATTAATGTATTTTAATAATATTGTGCGGGAGCAGGGGGTCCCCTGGGCTGAACCGCATTGATTTGTGGCTCAGGGAACCCCTGCTTCCTGAGTTACATGCCCCGGTTTGGGGCATCAGAGGCCAATGTCGCCGCCGTCTTTATAGCGTCCAAGTCGCGACGTGGGCTCTATAAAGATGGCGACGACACTGACACCTGATGCCCCATACTGGGGCCTGTAACTCGGGAAGCAGGGGGTCCCTGACCCCCTGCTCCCGCACACTATTATTAAAAATACATTAAGGCTGCTTAATTACCATAGCGGATAGCCGCTAAGGTAAGGAATGATTGTTTATTGATATGTGTGTTTTACTCATAGTGTAGATGTGCAGAGGGTCTCCGGAGCTGAACCGCTTTGGTTTTAGGTCTGGGGACCCCCTGCTTCCCGAGATACAGGCCCCTTTATGGAGTGCAGGTATCTCTCTGCTTTGTTTACATTCCGCGGTCACGTGATCGGGACATTCAAATGCAGCGGGATACCGGCACCTCATAAAGGGGCCTGTATCTCGGGAAGCAGGGGGTCCCCAGACCTGAAACCAATGCGGTTCAGCTCCGGAGACTCCCTGCACATGTACACTATGAGTAAAAGGTGTTTAGAAAGATTTTTATTTTGCCGATGTTTGCGCAGAGAGAGTGGCGGATCTCTCTCTGCTGCAAACACGTATCGGCAGAAATGGCCTATCGCCAGGTTATCGGGTGCCAGGCTTTCGCAGTGATTCGCCAGGGATTCAGCTGGGATTCGGCCCTTACTGAATATTGCGAGGGAAAATCGCCAAAATCATGCTGATAGAGAACACTTGGCGAGAGCACTTTTTCTGCGCTTACTGCATAGAGCCCTAGGTGTGTCGGGTGAACAAAAATCAGCTGACCACGTAGCTGCAGAAAAATATTGTGTCATTTTTTAACAAATTCATTACTGAACATGAGCTATCCCCTGACCAAATTTATAATGCAGATTAAACTGACCTATGTTTGGCTAATTATACCCTAGCCAGTGTGAGAGAATCTAGTGCTACTGGTTTTAGGCAGAATAAAGGCAGAGTAACTGTGCTTACATGTGCTAATGCTGCCGGCATGCATAACGTTAAACTTTTGGTGATTGGGAAATGTAATCGTCCTACAGCTTTTACAGGTGTGACACATTTACCTGTTTACAAAGCGCAAAGTAATTCATGGATGGACAAAGAATTTTTTAATGAATGGTTTCATCATGTTTTGGTAACCGCAGTGATTGAAAATGTTAGAAAAATATGCAAATCTGAAGATAGCAAAGCTATTGTTTTGTTAGACAATTGTCATGCTCACCCTCATGAATCTGAGTTAGTATTGGGTAATGTTGTCACTATCTTTCTGCCTGCCAATGTTACCTCATTGATTCAACCTGTGGCTTAGGGTGTTATTTAGAATAGGACATGTTATTACAGAAGAGATTTTCGGAGAAAGTTAATCATTCATGAAGGCACTATCCGGAACGTTCAACCTCTTTATAACATACATGACGCCATTTTTAATGTGGCGTGTGGTGGGATTCGGTTGAAAGTGAAACATTAAAAAGGGCTTTGAGAAACTTGTGGCCCAGTGTTATGTTTGCAGAAGTGTCTTCTAAGGAAAATAATTTTTAGGCTTTAATGTACGTGTAAGACCTAGAAAAAATACATTAGCACAAATTATTGATATGGTGAAAGATACTCCTTGTACAAACCCAGTCAACAAACGTCGAGAAAGAGAGAGAGAAGAGTGGGTTGAAGCTGATCAGGAGGTTGAGGTAACATACAGTATGTGGTTAGTGATGCAGCAATAATAGAGAGTGTTGTGAAACCTGAAAAGCCTAAAGACACTGAGAAACTCAGAAGAAGGTTGTATTTATAAACAGAGAATAACTTGGGCTAATGCTGCTTCAGCTTTTGATACAATAATTACATTTGCAGAATGTCAGACTTGTTGTTCTGCACAAGAGGATATGCAATTACACATTTTGCATTCTACTTTCATGCAAAACAGACAGGCGGCAACTACGCAAGCTGATATCAGGGATTCATTCAAAAAAGCTTCCAGGGCTTGTCAGAGGGCCAGTACACATTCAGACCCATCACCGTCACCGTCTACAATAACACTTGTTGACCCAGAGGCACTGCCAGATCCCCAAGTGATTCCTGAATCTCCAACTAAGCAGTAAATGATGTACTGTAGTGTAAATAGTTTTAATTTTAAGTGTAGTTTTAGGTGATTTGGGTGTTTACCATGTGCTGCCCGTACAAAGGGTAAGTTTGCTGCCTCTTGATTTCTCTTCACTGTATGTTTATACAGTGCGCAGGAAAAAAAGCATAAGGATAAGATGCATTGCTCAGGCACTGGCTGTATGTAAATGGCTTCCTTGTAAAGGCCAGGAACAGGTGCTGCCAATTACAATCTCCATCCAGGTTGAGAGTGGAATGATGCCACTTCGGTCATCTTGGATGAGGACAACATGACCTCATATGTCAGCCATCTTGGTGGAGGCAAGGAATTCAAGGATGTATTGATGCGGAAGGGGAATGGGGTCATCACACAGATTTGTGCGTCACACAGGAATCAGGAAGAACACAGAGACAGAGTATTTCAAGTGGACCTCCTGTTGGCCGGAGATCAGGAACGACGTCAATTACTTTGTTTTGGCCTGCATGGTGTGCGCAAGCAGCAAGGTGCCACAAATTTCTCCGTACGGGCTCCTCCCCATTCTGTCCCATCCATGGACACGGAGAAAAAAATTGGCAGAAAGCCAAAGTACCGCACCACCAAATGAATGAGTGAAGAAGGTAAGAATAAAAACGATTTATTACCCAAAATATAGGATTACACTGACATGTTTTGCTCAATGAAGCTTTATCAAAGTGTATAAAATCATACCGCAAGCATGGGTTTTTGTATGTTCCCCGAACCCGTAAGTGATTCTGTAAATTCGCGCCACACAACTCGACGTGATGTCGTCAAAAGCGTCACCACGTCAACTCATGTTGTTTAAAACAAAAACAACTTTATTGTACCTAATGAAAAATACAAAACAATTGAAAAACAAACAAAGAAATATATAAAATAATCAGTGTGGGACATATACATATGAAAGAAATTGATTGTTACCCACACACCATTATACATTATAAAACAAAACAATTTAAAAAATCCTGTTATAACCACAAAAGGTAACATTGAGAATTGATTATCTCCAGTACATATTCTAAACTAGAAACTAGTTTGTGGGCGCCCCAACTGTATATAAGGTTGAGGGGGGACTCTGACAGTCCAAAGGAAAGTGTGTGGGGAATAAGGCAGATAGAAATAAAACTACAACATTTCCCCTTTTCTGTCCTCTGTTCCCCAAGAATCAGAAGTGTAGTAGAAAATACTTTAATAATAATGTAATGTGCTTTTTACATTCGGAACCGATGTCCAAACAGGCTGCCCGAGCTAACCCATAAGCGCCGGTAAGTCTGCTGGACATCTGAGTTCAAAGCAGCCAGCGGATTCCCAGCGGTGTTAATAGCATTTGGTGAGCGGGGATAGCTGGAGTACCAGATCCGAAGATCAATTGCAGTCCTTCGGGATGCCACTTGTTCTGCCAGACCTGGTGAAGCCTGCCCAACGGATGGCATTGAGATAGCCACGGAGAGAGGTGGGAGGCTTGCACACATCTCTTGGCTATTTTGGATTTCCCGCTGACCCGGCCTTTCTAGCCGGCTTGGCTCTGATTGGTTGCTTGAGAAAATTGTCACGCATTGATTGGCTGCCCAGTTTTGTGAATGAAGCTGAGAATACTATAAGAATCAGATTCGTAGTCTCCGGTAGTAAGAGCGTGGACGGGCTTTTAAAGTTGCTTCTGTGTGAATAGCAGAGCACCGGCTTCGATTTCAAGCCGGAAAAGCCTGCCTGTGAGAGTCTAAGTCCTGACTTTTGCGCCCAAGTTCTCAGAAACTATCGTAGAGGCCACGGCTGGGATTTTATGCCAATTTGAGTTTCAGGAGATTGGGACTAACTCGCGGTCCAGAGGGACCAAGTTCACAGAAGAGAACGTAGCCGTGGCGAATGGAACTTTACGCCAATTTGGGTTCCAGTAGATTCTGGGCTAAATCCCGGTCCGGGTAAAACTCTCACATAGAGTTTCATGCACCTAGGAAAGTCTAGTTTTCGACCCCAGTCCCACAGTAAGTGTGTCTTTTTGTCTGAATTTTGTGTATCATTGTGTGTAAGTGAATTTATGCCGAATAAATTACAATTGATTTCATTACCTTGTTTTGCTCAATGAATGATCCCAGTAAAAAGGTGTAAATAACTTCATCTCCCATGACACCCGTATTCTCAGCGAATTAAAATATCGGAAACAATGTGCCTATCTCTAGCATTACTGATACATTCCATTATACTGTAGGGGTAGGTCTGACCTCATCTAATTCTGTTTTGCTATATACAGTGGGTCATACTGTAGGTTTAGTAATGGCAACAAATTTTGCAGGTGTGAGGGTGGGTGATCAAACTGTTATAGTGCACATCGGAAAACTATATAGAAAACCCCAAATGCGCTTACCATCAAAACGTTGGTGTCTTGAGAGAAAGAGACGAACAAGAAAACATGAAGAGCTAATACTAGAATTAAAACCACTTTAGGATGTGATTTTTTAAATTCATGTTTTAACCAAAGCCACTATGACCATTTTGTGTTGTCCCTCTACAGTTTTCAGTCCCCAGCTGGAAGATACAGTGTGAGCATCATAATCTACAGAATGCTCAGAGATTCAATGGAAAAACGTATGCAACCAATTGATTAAATTTCTGTACATATATTTCCAACCCACAACATACATTTTACCGATGAGCTTATTTCTTCTGCAGCAAGATCTGGATTTGGTGATTCAAAATGTGGAATAAATGTAGAATATTCTATACATAAAGGTATGGTCATTCTGCTGGTGCAATGTGAGACAGGAAAAATCACTTTGATACTTGTTCCGTAAAAGATTTTGCACATACAGTACATCTTCTACAGCAGGAACAATGATATTCTCACAGTGGTGTTTAAAGAACAATTTGGACAGAAAAAAAATCAAAACATTTTTCCCAATGATGCTTATTTTCTATCATTTTAGCTGCTTTTAGAAAACTCATCTTTTTTCCCCTAAAAATCCTGCAAATACATATCATTTTCCTTTTATCTTTTTTGGGGGGGTTTAGAAAATGTTCTTCAAAAGCCACATTACATTTGGACTTACTGGGCATTCTTACCTTTTTTTTATAACAAGCTACATGAACAAGAGCATGTTTCTTATAAGTATAATAATATAAATGTATGTTTGTTTGTGTTCTTATAATAATTAATAAATTAACATAGTTACATAGTAGATGTGGAAAAAATACACGTCAATTGAGGTCAATCAATTTAAAATGTAGAAAACTGGGATACTCCTATATTTGTAATTACAGTATATTGATCCAGAAAAAGTCAAAGCAAATAAACCTCAGTGAAACTTCATCCAATTTTAACAATTAATGAATTCCTGAGTCCTGTAATGTTTTCTCCCTGGATACACATCCTTCCCATGTTTACTTATTGACAACGAGCTCCCTCCTCTTCAACCCTTCCTGGGATCTGCCTTCCAGAAACTTACCTCCTCCATTGATAGCAGTGACGGTGAGGAGGTAACTAGGCCATCAATTAAGGTATTTTGCCTGGCTGGTTAACTCTGAGCAATATTGTGGCGTTTAGAGTGTGAGCTCTTGGACTCATTTGTCGTACATTAAATGTATGTGATTGTGTGAAAATACAGAATTTATATGTGTTTTACCTTTCCAAGGGTGCTAGCAAGCAGAGATTGCTAGGCTATGAGTTTCAGGGGGGAATTTGCAGAGAAAGTCTTATCATATTGTGCCTAGATAGTTGGGGTCCAGAGTTGCTGGGTGCCCCAATAAGGTACCTGGGAGTTAGGTCAGGCAGACCGGATACATGTAGGCACAAGGCTCTGGTCAAAATCCTGCTCTGGAAACGCTTTTGTGACTTATTGCTGGGACTCCCTGCTTCAGCCCAGAACAGAAAGGTAAGCGGGGCATAGGTGTGTAAAGTATCCCCAGAATGGTACCTGAGTCCCCCCAGTAACCGAGGGATCCCCAGTTCAATACCAAGTTCCCCACAACCAGGATAGAGGTTCTGGGGGGTACTCCATCCATATATGAGGGATTTTTTATTGTTGTAAATACAGGTCTGAGTAGTGAACATCATTGTGGGTGCTGGACTCGGTCCAAAGAGATAAGACGGGATGCCCAGGGGACTGAGATATCACCAATATGACAGTTGAAGCCCCCCTGGTAAAAGGATAGGAGAGTCAGAGGAGGGAAATAAGGAAAGTCACAATTCAAAGTCAGAGAGAAAGTGGTAGAGTATTTAGAGGTCGGCAATCAGTAGACGAGTGCCACATGCAAAGAGAGAGGGTTGAAAAGCTGGACAGTGTGAACCTCAAAGGAAAAGATGGAGGCATAGGGCGGAGCTGATATTGGCAGCGGGATTAGAGTATGAGACTTACTTCTCCACCCCTGACATTGGGGCATGGAGTGTGAGTGAAAGAGGGACCACCATAGGAGACAGCAGCCTCCACAGCAGAGTCATGTTGCTGGAGCCAGGTTTCTGTTAGAGCCCTATACCCCCCCGCCCCCTGCTGCAGGAGATAGGGTGTATTGTACATGCAATTCAGTCTCTCCATACACTGCAGACAGGGTTTCTAGAGTGGGGAAGCTGGAGAGTATAGAAAAATGGGCTGATGAGTGCGGAAAATGCAAACAGAAATAGCAATCGTGGGGGCATAGTGAGATGCAGTGGAGGTAGTAGGAGGAGATAGATCGGAGGAGAGCATTCCTAGGCATTTGAGGATATGGGGAGAACTGTATGAGTGGAAAGAGCAGATGTATAAATGAAACTGGAGAGGCTATTGTAGCACTGAAGTTTACACAGCAGCTTATGAAGTTTTTAAAATTGTGTCTAAGTGCTCTATGCACAAAGCGCCGAAAAGTTTTTTAACACCACAAAATGCCTTTGGTATTCAGTAAGCGCCGATAATTTGCCAAAATCGGCATTTTTTGTCCCCGATAAAAAATTATCGGCAGGCGGCACCTTTCGCCACTTTTTTAAATCGACTGTATTCTAGTAGCCCCGATCCTGTTTTCGGTGCTTATCTGAGCTGATCGGCAGTCTCGAAAAGCCATTTTTTCGGCAAATCGTCCCACCAACTCAAAGTTGGCGGGTCGGTGGGGAGAAGCATCGGCAAGGGCAACACTTCAAAAAAAACAGGCCCTTTTCCTGTCTCTGATTGATGCCGGGGGTCTCCGGAGCTGATACCAGCACCGGAGCTCCCCGGCATGCATCTGAGGCAGGAAAAATGCATGTAAAGCCCACTTCATTACCTTAGCGGCTAACCGCTAAGGCAATGAAGGGGTTAACCCACTGTGCCAGCTTTATTGTGGGTAGCGGGGGTGGGTGAAGGGGGTATTTGGCCCTTGTTGTTTGTTTAGGGCTTGCGGGGGGGTTGCGGGTGCACTTAACCCCTTTACGACCGTAGCAGTTAATACCGCTACGGTCATGAA
>WSYH01017967.1:0-11473 GCA_036426205.1 Ascaphus truei
AGGCCGGGGGACACCGACGCTGCTGTTGAGCTTTCAGAATGTATTGTATTATGAGTCTGCGTCTGCAAAAATGTAAACAAAGAAATTTTCTATGTCCAGCTTTTCTGCGGCTACCTTGAGCTGACGTTTTGTTGAACGCAACTTTCGCGTATGTAAGGTTGAGTAGCTTGTGCATCCGCGATAAGGCAGAATTGAATGCAAACCGGGGGTAACGAACGAGCAAAGTTAGACTTAGAAAGATTTTCTGAAAAAAGTCAGTCTTAGACGCAAAGTGCTGTTTGCGTGTCTCGTGAATCGCCGTTCAGCGCAACATCACGTTCTAAGAGCACTTTGTGTTCTAAAAACTATTACGGAGCTTAGTGCATGACCCCCTTGGTTTTTTAACTGCCTAGAAATAGTGAGTTGCCATTCTCTAGCTACTTTATTTCATTAATAAAGTATCAAAACGTGTTTACATAGAAGGACTTAGCAATATGCTCTTTGGTCATATGTAATTTGTGAATTAAGTTGTTTTTAAAAGAGAAAGAAAGGGTGGGGGAAATTGTTTGTTTACCCACCACTGCGTGATGACGCTGAGACAGGCTTTTTGCCGGGAAAGCAGGGTATTTAAAGTCCCGACGGAGGCTAGCTCAGAAGGGACCTTGAGAAAGTGCCATAAGCGTGAAACATGTCGGTCTACATGACTATGATCTATTAAAGATTATGTTGTATCCAAAGTACCTCCTTCATTTTTGGTGGTGCGTCGCAAACGTTTGTTTTTCGTTCATTCATACCCACGGAGGACATCGATCAGGCCGAGAAATCAAGAATCATAAGATATATTTTACTTGTGCAGAATAGTCATTTGCCTTGGAGAGACATATGGATGTCTAGGGGATGGGTTTACAAGTCAGGTTGAGACAGGGGATAAGATTTACCTCTGGGTAAGACGGGACCTGGCAAAGATCAATAGGACAGTCGAAAGGGCGATGAGGGGGAGGAAAAACTCGGATCGTATACCTTTCGAACACATTCTTGAATTCAGCATAGACTTCGGGTAGAACACTTATGCTTTTTTTTGAGTATTAGATGCAGATCTGTTGAGTAGAGTTTAAGAAGTCTTGATGCAACGGGGACTCCATTGGATGGGTTCTTTATCAGTCCAATCAAGTTCGGGATTATGTTGCTGTAACCATGGCAGTCCTTGAATTACCTTAACAGATGGAGTATGGATGACATCCAGGGAAATCTCCTCGATGGCCCATCTTTAGTAAAAAGAGTAAATTTGCTGGTTTCCAGAGAGATGAAGCCGGTTGAAGCGGGCGTCCATCCATTGCTCCAATCCGACAGGCACGGCTTTATGATGAGAGGAATATTTGTTGAGAGCGAAGCTATGGTCAATAAAGTTGCCCCAGAAAACCCGAATCAATAAAGACAGAGGTAATGACCTGAAAGTTAACCCCTTTGAGGGAGATGGGAAGCATGATCCGAGTAGGATGGATTTCTGGGGAAGGAGAGATAGTGCCAACGAGATTCCCCAATACCTCATGAGCGCTGGGTTTCCCGGTTTGAGTGGGCAGGAAGGATTGATGGTCGGAATGACCACCATAGTGACAAGTCCATTGGTACGTGGCGCTGCCTTCCGACGAAGGATACCAGTGGCTGCACAGGTTCCGGATCATCAAGAGGCAGTGATCTGTAGGGGGGAAATCAAAATCTGGTGATCTGGGGAAGTGGCAGAGGGTGAGAAACGTTTCAGCCTACCTCTCCTGAAGACGTTGGTCCACTCTAATGCAGACAGCAATAAGTTCCTCCAGGTCAGCAGGGGCGTTTTGAACAGCTAGTTTCATCCTTAAGGAGTTAGATTGTATTGTATTGTAGTCTTTTATTTATAGCGCCATTAATGTACATAGCGCTTTACAGCAGTATACACATGGTAATCAAATAATAAACAGATAATATAAATAACACACACTCCATTCTTCTCCTCACTTTTAAAGCTTTACACTCTTCTGCCCCTCCTTACATCTCAGCCCTAATTTCTCGTTATGCACCATCCAGACTCTTGCGTTCTTCTCAAGGATGTCTTCTTTCTACCCCCTTTGTATCTAAAGCCCTCTCCCGCCTTAAACCTTTTTCACTGACTGCCCCACACCTCTGGAATGCCCTTCCCCTCAGTACCCGACTAGCACCCTCTCTATCCACCTTTAAGCCCCACCTTAAGACACACTTGCTTAAAGAAGCATATGAATAGCACTGTGGATATTCTGAACACATGATACATAAAGCTTGGCCCCCTTCAGACGCACTTACCAGAACTCCCTCCTACTGTCTCTGTACGTTCTCCCAACCTACCAATTAGACTGTATGCTCCTCGGGGCAGGGACTCCTCTTCCTTAATGTCTAAAGCACTTATTCCCATGATCTGTTATTTATATTATCTGTTATTTATTTGATTACCATGTGTATTACTGCTGTGAAGCGCTATGTACATTAATGGCGCTATATAAATAAAGACATACAATACAATACAATCTAACTCTCTTAAGGATGAACTAGCTGTTCAAAAACGCCCTGCTGACCTGGAGGAACTTATTGCTGTCTGCATTAGAGTGGACCAACGTCTTCAGGAGAGGTAGGCTGAACGTTCTCACCCTCTGCCACTTCCGGCCAGATCACCAGATTTTGATTTCCCCCCTACAGATCCACTGCCTCTTGATGATCCGGAACCTGTGCAGCCACTGGTTATCCTTCTCGGAGAGGCAGCGCAGACGTACCAATGGACTTTGTCACTATTGTGGTCATTCCGACCATCAAGTCCTTTCCTGCCCACTCAAACCGGGAAACGCCAGCGCTCAATGAGGTATTGGGGAATCTCGTTGGGCACTATCTCTCCTTCCCCAGAAATCCATCCTACTCGGATCATGCTTCCCATCTCCCTCAAAGGGGTTAACTTTCAGGTCATTACCTCTGTCTTTATTGATTCGGGTTCTGGGGGCAACTTTATTGACCATAGCTTCGCTCTCAAACATAATATTCCTCTCATTCATAAAGCCGTGCCTGTCGGATTGGAAGCAATGGATGGACGCCCGCTTCAACCGGCTTTCATCTCTCTGGAAACCAGCAAATTTACTCTTTTTACTAAAGATGGCCATCAGGAGGAGATTTCCCTGGATGTCATCCATACTCCATCTGTTAAGGTAATTCAAGGACTGCCATGGTTACAGCAACATAATCCGCAACTTGATTGGACTGATAAAGAACCCATCCAATGGAGTCCCCGTTGCATCAAGACTTGCTTAAACTCTACTCAACAGATCTGCATTCTAATTACTCAAAAAAAAGCATAAGTGTTCTACCCGAAGTCTATGCTGAATTCAAGAATGTGTTCGATAAGGTACGATCCGAGGTTCTTCCCCCTCATCGCCCTTTCGACTGTCCTATTGATCTCTTGCCAGGTCCCGTCTTACCCAGAGGTAAATCTTATCCCCTGTCTCAACCTGACTTGTAAACACTCCCCTAGACATCCATATGTCTTCTCCAGCAAGGCAAATGACTATTACTGCACAAAGTAAATATATCTTATGATTTCTTGATTTCTCGGCCTGATCGATGTCCTCCGTGGGTATGAATGAACGAAAACAAAGACGTTGCGACGCACCACCAAAAATGAAGGAGGGTAACTTGGATACAAAAATAGCTTTAATAGATCATAGTCATGTAGACCGACATGTTTCACGCTTATGGCACTTTCTCAAGGTCCCTTCTGAGCTAGCCTCCGTCGGGACTTTAAATACCCTGCTTTCCCGGCAAAAAAGCCTGTCTCAGCGTCATCACGCATGGTGGGTAACAAACAATTTCCCCCCCTTTCTTTCTCTTTTAAAACAACTTTATTCACAAAATACATATGAACAAAGAGACAGGAGTTGCTAAGTCCTTCTATGTAACACGTTTTGATACTTTATTAATGAAATAAAGTAGCTAGAGAAATGGCAACTCACTATTTCTAGGCAGTTAAAAAAACAAAGGGGGTCATGCACTAAGCTCCGATAAGTAGTTTTTAGAACACAAAGTGCTCTTAGAACGTGATGTTGCGCTGAACGCGATTCACAGAGACACGCAAACAGGCACTTTGCGTTCTAAGACTGACTTTTTTCAGAAAATCTTTCTAAGTCTAACTTTGCTCGTTCGTTACCCTGTTTGCATTCAATTCTGCCCTTATGCGGGATGCACTAAGCTACTCAACCTTAGCATACGCGAAAGTTGCGTTCAACAAAACGTCAGCTCAAGGTAGCCGCAGAAAAAGCTGGACATAGAAAAATTTCTTTGTTTACATTTTTGCAGACGCAAGACTCAATAATACAATTACATTCTGAAAGCAATACAACAGGCCGGCGGGTGTCCCCGGCTGACCCCGCGGGGGTCCCCGGCTCACCAAGCGGGGGTCCCCGCGGGAGTCCAGGGTTCCCCGCGGCCGTCCCGGGGTCCCCACAGGAGTCCCGGGGTACCAGCGGGCCTGCGGTACCAATGTTATGCCTCCAAAAATAATAAACAATATTTATAACTAAATACACCCCCCTAACACATACAATACAGTAATTACATGATTTATTATTTTACATACAGGGTTAATACCCCAGGCCCATGGGAGTCCCCGGTGGGCCTGACAGGTCACCTCATAGACCTCACAGTAGCCCAGCACCATGTTTCAAACAGGGTCTGGAGGCCTACGGGTAGTCCCCGCCAGGCGCCCTGGTCCACCAGGTGGTCTTCGCGGGTCACCGTAGGCCACAATGGGGTCCCCATAGGTAGGCCCGTGGCTACCTTGGGGGCCCCGGGTCAGACCCACAGCACCCCATAACGGAGCTTGTATCTCCTGAAGTAGGGGGCCCCCGGACCTGAAACCAATGCGGTTCAGCTCCGGAGACCCCCTGCTCATGTACACTATTATTAAAATGTATTTATTTCGTGTACGATCGCCTGTAACAGCCTTGCATGGAGATACAGAATCTCCATGCAAATGTAACAAGCAGATTTTTTTCTATCAGCTAGCGTACTGGTACGTGAAGTTTAAGAACGCTAGCAGGGGAAAAAAAGCAACACGTACGCTGTGGCTGTTTTGAGCACATACGATAGAAAATGGGCTCAAGGCCTTAGTGAATCGCGTCTCCGGCCTCACTTTTTAACGGACGTGCTTTTTTTTTTTCCATCCGGACGCAAAAGCATTGAGCTTAGTGCATAGCCCCCAAAGTATCAAGAACAGTATCAAGTATCAAGAAAAGCATTGCTTCTATAGAAAGACTGCCTTTCAATACACAATCCCATATTAATGTAAAACAGACCACTCAACAAAACTGTGTATAATGATTGACAGTACTTTTCATAAAAGTATGCACCCTAGTAGGAGTTTATAGCTAGATTTGCCTCTATTGAGAATAGAATGTGTAGTGTTCCTGACACACAGTTGCTTTCAAATGTTGTATATTTGCTGCTGTACTGCTTCTGTAGCAACATGCTGTGATAGGTTCTTAGCAGATCTCGCTGGTTAAGAGTGAAGGAAAATTGTAGCAGTCTGGGGCACAGAGCAGGACTGTGTGAGCTAAGAGCAGGACTGTGTGAGCTACAAAGATAGCTTTGATTACGGTGACTGCCACAGCTACCATGTGAAATGCAATTTGCATTGTTTACTCTCAAGCATGCACCTCTCTCTGCTGTCTGTACCAGTCTGGAGAATAAACAGAGATGACAGCATGCATTTTTAATTAGGTCAAAAGTCTAAAGCGCTTATTCTATCAAGACTGATAGCGTCAATCCATAGCTATTACACGGGAAGCTCCATAGCTAATTAAGGTATACTTTTAATATATTGCTCAAGGAGCCAAAAAAGGCGAAAACATGGAACTCATAAAGCAAAGGAAACAAAAGAAAGTAAAATATTTTCATATAAGGATCTTTCAACAACCACTGTATTTCCACATCAAATAAGGTACTGCTCTTAAAATGAAAGGTACAGTAAGATTAGAGTGTTTCAAAAGAAACAAAAATACTGGAGCTCAGTAATGTTTTTAGACTATTGAGCGCTTAAAGTAGCAATTCCTCCCAAAATCAAGTAATTCTGGAGCTGAACGCAACACAAAAGCTCAAAGGACCCCTCTGATTGCTAAGATATATTTTTTTTTTACATATGCAGGTGCTTGCAGGGAATAACAAAGATGGCGGTGGGGTGACCAGTGCTCCCATGTTGTTAATCCTGGACAAGAATTCTGGTAAGGGAATTAAATAAATTAATATATCTGGAATCGGGGGGTTTCAGTAGCTTGACGTGCTGTGGTCCAGCTCTTGGGAACACCCCCATTTGAAAATGTGTAAGTCTATGTCAGGGGTTTCCAACTCCAGTACTCAAGAACCCCAAAAGGTCAGGTTTTAACGATATCCCTGCTTTAGCACAAGTACTCAGTCAGTGGCTCAGTAATTTTGACTGAACCACCGGTACTGAAGCAGGGATATCATCAAATCAATCTCCAATCCTTAATATTCAATAGAGTTTGGCTTATCTATATATAAGACTGAAATAATGTTTGTGTGTGTATTTGTGCCCCCTGTGATTGGCCGGTGGACGGCCACAGCTCATAGGTCTGTGGGGTGGGCTGACGTCACAGCAGGGCGTGACAGTCACACCACCCACACCCGGCCGCCTAACCTCAACCCGCCGCCCCTCACACCCTCCAGCACGAGTGGCACGGCGCCTCACCTCAACCCACCGCCCCTCACACCCTCCCACCTCACATCGACGCCGGCTCCCGCATAACCTGCTGCCTCCCGCCTCACCCGTGCGACCGCCGGTGACCGAGGTAGGGGGGGGAGAAAGAGCACCGGGGACAGGGGGGGGGGGGAACGAGGACCAGCGGGTCATGCAGGGGGGGACTGTGATGTCGGGTACAGGGAAGGGACAGTGATGTGGGGTGCAGGGGGGGGAGTGATGTGGGGTGCAGGGGGGAAACTGATGTGAGGTGCAGGGTGGGAGAGACTGATGTGAGGTGCAGGGGGGGAGAGTGATGTGAGGTACAGGGGGGAGAGATTGGGTGCCTGGGGTGGGTAGGATGCTGGGGTGCAGAGGGGACTTATGTGGGGTGCGGGGGGATGGAGCGTGATGTGGGTGCAGGGGGAGTGAGGTAGGGCAGGGGGGAAACTGATGTGAGTGCAGGGGGGGAGAGACTCATGTGAGGTGCAGGGGGGAGAGACTGATGTGAGGTGCAGGGGGAGAGTGATGTGAGGTGCAGGTGGGGAGAGTATGTGGTTGCAGGGTGGGAGCGTGATGTGGGTGCGGGAGGGGAGACCGCAGCTGTGAAGGAGAAGGGGGGAACGAGCTGTGAAGGGTGGAACTGAGACTTGTGACGAGGTGGGGGGGAACGAGGGTTATGACAACGGCGGTGGTGGGAACCCCAGCTGTGAAGGGAGGTAAATCCCGGCCAACGCCGGGTATATCAGCTATCTACTATAAATATTATCTACTATAAATATTATCTACTATAAAAACATTTTCTAGTTTGAACTTAGTAATTGTCTCTTACAAATTGGAGTTCTATCCTCAAAATTGTAAGTGTAGTCTCTGACGGTGGGGGTAGCCCAACGGTTTACCCCTAAAAAAACAGGTGTCCCCCAGTAGTTAAGTAGCACCATAAGCCGGGGACAGTGTATTTGTGTGTAGTGATATAATGCATGTCTGTAATAAAAAGCTTTCTGTGTGTTTGCTCATTGCCGGTCGGGAGGGAATCAGAGATTTCTTGTGTATGAGTTTTAAGGAGGATATTTGGGTCAAACTGTGTTCAGAATATGCATATGGGGTCGGTGACCAAAGTTACCAATTCTCCGGTGAAAGTACCCGATGAGCAGGCAAGGTCTGCGGGTACACGTATGCATATCGACCCGGCAATATCTCCCATTAAAAACATTGTACCGTCAAAAAGTAAAAAAGGAGAGATACCGAACGTGGCAAATGTGTACAACAAGCGACAGAGAAGCCCAATGCTACATCCAATATGACAAAAATTATCTCCTGAAAGCAGGAGGGACCCGGACCTTCCAGTGAGAAACCCCATGCCTTTGATTTGGGTTTTCAGCTCCACGTGTTAGATCCGGAGACCCCCCGCACCTGCTCATGTACACTATTATTAAATGTATTATTTCGTGTACGATCGCCTGTAAAGCCCTGCATGGAGATACAGAATCTCATGCAAATGTAACAAGCAGATTTTTTTCTATCAGCTAGCGTACTGGTACGTGAAGTTTAAGAACGCTAGTAGCAGGGGAAAAAAAGCAACACGTACGCTGTGGCTGTGGTTTTGAGCACATACGATAGAAAATGGGCTCAAGGCCTTAGTGAATCGCGTCTCCGGCCTCACTTTTTAACGGACGTGCTTTTTTTTTTTTTCCATCCGGACGCAAAAGCATTGAGCTAGTGCATAGCCCCCAAGTATCAGAACAGTATCAAGTATCAAGAAAAAAGACATTGCTTCTATAGAAAGACTGCCTTTCAATACACATCCATCTATAATGTAAAACAAAGACCACTCAACAAAACTGTGTATAATGATTGACATACTTTTCATAAAGTATGCACCCTAGTAGGAGTTAGTTATAGCTAGATTTGCCTCTATTGAGAATAGAATGTGTAGTGTTCCTGACACACAGTTGCTTTCAAATGTTGTATATTTGCTGCTGTACTGCTTCTGTAGCAAACATGCTGTGATGATAGGTTCTTAGCAGATCTCGCTGGTTAGAGTGAAGGAAAATTTGTAGCAGTCTGGGGCACAGAGCAGGACTGTGATGTGAGCTAAGAGCAGGACTGTGTGAGCTACAAAGATAGCTTTGATTACGGTGACTGCCACAGCTACCATGTGAATGCAATTTGCATGTGTTTACTCTCTCAGCATGCACCTCTCTCTGCTGTCTGTACCAGTCTGGAGAAAAACAGAGATGACAGCATGCATTTTTTAATTAGGTCAAAGTCACTAAGCGCTTATTCTATCAAGACTGATAGCGTCATCCATAGCTATTACACGGGAAGCTCCATAGCTATTAAGGTATACTTTTAATATATTGCTCAAGGAGCCAAAAAGGCGAAAACAGGAACTCATAAAGCAAAGAAACAAAAGAAAGTAAAATATTTTCATATAAGGATCTCTTCAACAACCACTGTATTTCCACATCAAATAAGGTACTGCTCTAAATGAAAGGTACAGTAAGATTAGAGTGTTTTCAAAGAAACAAAAATACTGGAGCTCAGTTAATGTTTTTAGACTATTGAGCGCTAGTTAAGTAGCAATTCCTCCCAAATCAGTAATTCTGGGCTGAACGCAACACAAAGCTCAAAGGACCCCTCGATTGCTAAGAATATTTTTTTTTTACATATGCGGTGCTTGCAGGGATAACAAAGATGGCGGTGGGGTGACCAGTGCTCCATGTTGTAATCCTGGACAAGAATTCGGTAAGGGAATTAAAAAATTAATATATCTGGAATCGGGGGTTCAGTAGCTTGACGTGCTGTGGTCAGCTCTTGGGAACACCCCCATTTGAAAATGTGTAAGTCTATGTCAGGGGTTTCCAACTCCCAGTACTCAAGAACCCAAAAGGTCAGGTTTAACGATATCCCTGCTTAGCACAAGTACTCAGTCAGTGGCTCATGAATTTGATGCTGCAACCACCGGTACGGAAGCAGGGATATCATCAAATCAATCTCCAATCCTTATATTCATAGAGTTTGGCTTATCTAATATAAGACTGAAATAATGTTTGTGTGTGTATTGTGCCCCGTGATTGGCCGGGGGACGGCCACAGCTCATAGGTCTGTGGGGTGGGCTGACGTCCACAGGCAGGCGTGACAGTCACACCACCCAACCACGCCGCCGCTAACCTCAACCCGCCGCCCCAACACACCTCCACAACATGCACGCGCCTCACTACCACACCGCCCCTCCCATCCCCCTGCCACATCAAGCACGCCGGCTCCCGCATAACCTGCGCCGCTCCTAGCTCACCCTGCGACCGCCTGTGCACGACCGAGGTAGGAGGGGGGAGAAAGAGCACCGGGGACAGGGGGGGGGGGAGGGGGGGGGAGGGAACGAGGACAGCGGGTCATGCAGGGGGGGACTGTGATGTCGGGTACAGGGAAGGGACAGTGGATGTGGGGTGCAGGGGGGGAGTGAGTGGGGTGGGTGAGGGTGGGAAACGATGAGGTGCAGGGTGGGAGAGACTGATGTGAGGTGCAGGGGGGAGAGTGATGTGAGGTAAGGGGGGGAGAGACGTGTGGGGTAGGGGCTGCGCGGGGAGGGGGGTGGAGAGTGATATGGGGTGCAGAGGGGAACTTATGTGGGGTGCAGGGGGGATGGAGCGTGATGTGGGGTGCAGGGGGGAGGAGTGAGGTAGGGTGGCGGGAGGAGAGGGGAATGATGTGAGGTGCAGGGGGAGAGTAGGGATGAAGGGGGGACGACTGGGGGTGGGCTGGGGGGAGAGACTGCAGGGAGGGAGGAAGGAGTTGGGAGATAGGGGGGAGGAGGACTTATGTGAGGTGCAGGGGGGGGAGAGACTGATGTGAGGTGCAGGGGGGAGAGTGATGTGAGGTGCAGGGGGGGAGAGATGTGGGGTGCAGGGGGGTGGAGCGTGATGTGGGGTGCAGGGAGGGGAGACCGCAGCTGTGAAGGGAGGGGGGAACGTGAGCTGGAAGGGGTGGAACGAGGTGCTGTGAAAGAGGGGGGGGGAAACGGAGGTGATGACAGGGGGTGGGGGAAACCCAGCTGTGAGAGGTAAGGGAGGTAAATCCCGGCCAACGCCGGTATAATCGATATCTACTATAAATATTATCTATATAAAGATATCTACTATAAAAACATTTTCTAGTTTGAACTTAGTCTTGTCTTTACAAATTGGAGTTCTTCCTCAAAATTGTAAGTGTAGTCTCTGACGGTGGGGTAGCCCAACGGTTTACCCCTAAAAAAAAAGGTGTCCCCCAGTAGTTAAGTAGCACCATAAGCCGGGGACAGTGTATTTGTGTGTAGTGATATAATGCATGTCTGTAATAAAAAGCTTTCTGTGTGTTTGCTCATTGCCGGTCGGGAGGGAATCAGAGATTCTTGTGTATGAGTTTTAAGGAGGATATTTGGGTCAAAACTGTGTTCAGAATCATATGGGGTCGGGACCAAAGTTACAATTCTCCGGTGAAAGTACCCGATGAGAGGCAAGGTCTGCGGGTACACGTATGCATATCGACCCCGGCATAATCTCCATTAAAAACATTGTACCGTCAAAAAGTAAAAAAGGAGAGATACCGAACGTGGCAAATTGTACAAACAAGCGACAGGAAGCCCAATGCTACATACAATATGACAAAATGCACAGTAAAATACTTATATATTACGTGGCGTGCAGCTTACGATGCTTTGTCCAAAGGGTAACTAAATGACCCTTTTTCAAGAGAATATAAAAGTTTTACTGTGTC